>JAGFNQ010003277.1:46789-252770 GCA_024364735.1 Boesenbergia rotunda
TATACATGATTGCTTAAGTTAGAATATAATTGTTAGCAGAATTTAAAAGAAAAAAAAAACAAGATTTCCGCAATTTTCTTTAGTCATGTATAAAAGTTGAGAAGTAGAGAAAAGTAACGATCCGTCTAAAGACAGTAAGAAGGCGGGACGCTACAGGTGGTATCAGAGCCAAGTTCCCATTCTCCAGCATCACACACACATCAGCATCAACCTTGCCGTCTTCAAGTAAGAAAGCTTTAAGTTTCAGTTTTTCTGTTGCTCCTTTATTTAATTGCAGTATAGAGAAATGCTTAAGTACTACTCACATGTGCATAGAACAAGGAAGCATGTTTAATCCCTTAGTATCACGGAATCATGTTTAATCCCTAGAATGGATATTAGATTTCTAAGTAAGAAGACAAGTTTATACCTAGAGATGTAGTAGTGATTTCTTGTTCCCTTATGCATTATTAGATGGCAAGAAGAGGCCGAGCTCCTAATACAAGGAACGGAACCCCAGTTCAAGATAACAATGAGCCTGGCACAGAACAGCCAGACCTGATGGCAGTCATTGCTCAAATGCAAGCTCAGATTACAGAACAACAGAAGACCATCGCCACACTGATGGCGAATCAGCACCCAGAGCCCCCTACACCACCCACGGCAGGAGTGGGAACCCCAGTGGTGGCTGAAGTTCCATCTGTCACACAGGAGACCCCTGCCGTGAACCGAAGACAAGAAGCATACCTCGTCCAGTGGCAGAGGCTGAAGCCAGAAAACTTCTCAGGCACGACTGAGCCCTGGGATGCCCAGGCTTGGTTCAAGACTTTAGAGAGCACGATGGAGCTTCTTGACTGGCCAGAGGTTGAGAAGGTCAAATGTGCCTCCTTCTGCCTAACTGGAGATGCTCGTATGTGGTGGGAGCGAGTCAAGAGTAAGAAGGTAGTCAATCAGATGAGCTGGGCAGATTTTGAGCACGAGTTCTATGAGGAATTTTTCCACATGAAGGTTACCAACAAGCACTTCGAGGACTTCATGGAGTTCAGACAGGGTAGCCTACCAGTGGGAGAAGCAGTCGCAAAGTTCAACAGACTAGCTCGCCTCTGCCCAGAGCTAGTCAGCACAGAGAAGGAGCGAGTCAGACTGATGCTCCGCATGCTGAACCCTGAGATAGCACTCAACGTGAACAGCGGGATGCACCGACCCCAGACCAGCGAGGAGTTGGTCAGTAGTGCTCTAATCTCAGAACACTACCTGAATAGCATCAAGGCACAGCAAGCACAGCAGAAGCCAGTCCTGATTGAGAACAAGACAATAGGAGGCCAGAAGCCTCAGCCAAATAGCCAGAACTGGAAGAACAAGAACCACAAAAGGAAGCAGTGGCCTGGCAGCCAGAAAGGGAAAACCAGAGAATAAGCAAGCTAGGTATCCACCTTGTCCTAAGTGTGGGAGGAACCATCCAGGACATGCCTTTTGGGTGTAACTGGATGCTATGCATGTGGACAAGAGGGACACAGATCCAGAGACTGCCCAAACAAGTTCAAGGTACTTCCTCAGCAGTCCGTTCAGTATGGAGGCCAGCCTCAGTTACATTACATGCCTACTATGCTGGAGGGACCTCAGATCAGTCAGGGAGGGTTGGAAGCAGCACCAGTTCCAACCAATGCCAGAGTCTTTTCCCTCACGAAGGAAGAAGCTGCCAGCGCCTCCACGGTCGTAACAGGTCAAATAGTTATTTTTCAGCATTTAGCTACTACACTGTTTGACACTGGGGCGACCCATTCTTTCGTATCAGTACCTTTTGCTAGTAAGTTACAGGTGCCTACAGAGAGTTGGGAGTCTAGATTCCTGACAACTCTCCCTTCAGGGGAAATCATGGAATCCACCCAGAGGCTCCGGGCTGTGCCAATCAAGATTTCAGACCGAGAGCTATATGTCGATCTGATAGTCCTTGCGATGCAGGACTTCGACATCATACTGGGCATGGATTTCCTCAGTAAGTACAGCGCTTCAGTGGACTGCCGTAGAAGGAAGGTGGTTTTCAGCCCAGAAGGAGAACCACCATTCGAGTTTCAAGGAGCCCCAAGGAGGAAGACTCAGAAATTTCTCTCAGCCTTGGCAGCCCACCAGATGCTAGAGCAAGGGTGTGCTGGTTTTCTTGCACACATAGTGGAATCAGAAGCAAAGGAAGAACTCAAGCAGGAGGATGTACGGGTAGTCTGCGAATATCCAGAAGTGTTCCCAGAAGAATTACCTGGACTACCTCCCAACCGAGAAGTGGAATTCGAGATCGAGCTAGTGCCCGGTACCGGTCCGGTCTCGAAGGCCCCATATCGTATGTCTCCAGCAGAGTTGAAGGAATTACAAGAGCAACTCCAGGAGCTACTAGACAAGGGCTTCATTCGCCCGAGTCATTCACCCTGGGGAGCTCCTGTACTATTCGTCAAGAAGAAGGATGGATCTATGCGTCTGTGCATAGACTACAGAGCTCTGAACAAGGTGACCATCAAGAACAAGTACCCCCTTCCTAGAATAGATGATTTATTTGATCAACTCAAAGGGGCTACAGTGTTCTCGAAGATAGATCTGCGTTCTGGGTATCATCAGCTAAAGGTTAAAGAAAGTGACATCCCCAGGACGGCCTTCAGGACAAGATATGGACACTACGAATTTGTAGTAATGCCTTTTGGAGTAACCAATGCTCCAGCAGTCTTCATGGAGCTGATGAACCACATCTTCAGGGAGTATCTCGATAAATTCGTCATTGTATTTATTGATGATATTCTCATATACTCACAGACTCCAGAGGACCATGCTACACACTTGAGGATAGTGCTGCAGATCCTTCAGCAGGAGAAGCTCTATGCAAAATTCTCAAAGTGTGAGTTTTGGCTAGATCAGGTGACCTTCCTAGGTCACATTGTATCCAAAGAAGGCATTCAAGTTGATCCAGCCAAGATAGAAGCAGTCAGCAACTGGTGTAGACCCAAGAATGCCAGTGAGATCAGAAGCTTCTTAGGCCTGGCAGGATATTACAGAAAATTTGTGGAGAACTTTTCCAGAATAGCCTCTCCTCTCACAGCCCTGACCAGAAAGAATCAGAAGTTTGAATGGTCAGATAAATGCGAGCACAGTTTCTAGAACTGAAGAAAGATTGACTAGTGCTCCCATCCTGACTGTTCCAGAGAGTGACAAGGCCTTTGACATCTACAGTGATGCATCCAAGATGGGCCTTGGAGCTGTCCTCATGCAAGATGGTAAAGTAATAGCATATGCCTCCAGACAGCTCAAGGACTATGAGAAGAATTACCCTACCCACGACCTTGAGCTAGCAGCTGTGGTTTTTGCACTGAAGCTTTGGAGACACTACCTGTATGGAGTGCAGTGCAGAATCTTCACAGACCATCAGAGTTTGAAGTACTTCTTCACTCAGAAGGATCTGAATATGAGGCAGCGCAGGTGGCTAGAGTTGGTCAAAGATTATGACTGTGAAATCCTCTACCACCCAGGTAAAGCTAATAAAGTGGCAGATGCACTGAGCAGAAAATCCTGTGCGGCACTGATGTCCTTATCATCACTGTCTCTACCACTTCAGAAAGAAATAAAAGATTTTGGAGTCGAGGTAATAATTGGGCAATTTTCTGCATTGACCCTAGAGTCAACCCTGCTTATAGATATACAAGAAAAGCAAGATCAAGACCCAGAAATCCAGAAGATCAAGCAGGGGATCCAAGAGGCAGAAAATTCAGAGTTTCGAGTATCAGATAGTGGCATCCTCTATCTTGGAGACCGCCTTTGCGTCCCCAATGATGAGGAACTAAGAAAGAATATTTTAGAAGAAGCCCACAGTACCCCGTACTCTATGCATCCTGGTTCTACCAAGATGTACCAAGATTTAAAGCAAAGGTTCTGGTGGTCTGGACTCAAGCGAGATGTGGCCAGATATATCAGTACCTGCTTGACCTGCCAGAGAGTCAAAGCAGAGCACCAGAGACCAGGAGGAGTTCTGCAGCCTCTTCCCATTCCAGAGTGGAAGTGGGAAGAAATATCCATGGACTTTATCACAGGTCTTCCAAGAACCACCCATGGATATGATGCAATTTGGGTGATAGTGGACAGGTTGACCAAGTCTGCCCACTTCCTAGCTATCAAGTTATCGCATTCGGTAGAGCAGTTAGCACAGCTGTACGTGAGAGAAGTAATCAGGCTTCACGGAGTTCCGAAGTCGATCGTGTCTGACAGAGATGGGCGATTCACCTCCCATTTTTGGAAGTGTGTTCAGGACGCCCTAGGCACCAGACTTCAGTTCAGCACAGCTTTCCATCCCCAGACAGATGGACAAACAGAGAGAGTAAATCAGATTTTAGAAGACATGCTCAGGGCTTGTGCATTGGACTTTAAAGGTAGTTGGTGCAAATTTCTGTGTTTAGCTGAGTTTGCCTATAACAATAGCTATCAGGCCACCATCAGGATGGCACCTTATGAGGCATTGTATGGCAGGAAATGTAGATCACCCATATGTTGGCAAGAAGCTGGTGAGAAGAAAGAGATGGAGTCAGGACTAGGCAGCCAGACTGAGCTTATAGATGAGACCGCTCAGGCTATCCAGACGATCCGCCAGAGGATTGAGACTGCCCAGAGTAGACAGAAAAGTTATGCTGACACACGCCGTAGGCCACTTGAATTCCAAGTTGGAGATTCAGTATTTCTCAAGGTCGCTCCTATGAAGGGAGTGGTGAGATTTGGCAAGAAGGGCAAGCTAAGTCCTCGCTACATAGGACCCTACAAGATTATAAAGAGGGTTGGTAAGGTAGCATATGAGCTGGACCTACCAGAGGATATGTCAGCTATCCACAGTACATTTCATGTCTCTATGCTAAAGAAGTGTATTCACGACCCTAGCCAAGTGATTCAGCCTCAGTCAGTACAGATCCAAGAAGATCTTAGTTATGAGAGCAGACCGACACAGATAGTGGACAAAGCAGTTAAAAGATTAAGAAACAAAGAAGTGCCACTAGTGAAGGTCATTTGGCAGAATCAAAAGCATGAAGAGGCTACTTGGGAACGTGAGGACAGCATGAGAGAGAGATATCCAGAATTATTCTAAGTTCGAGGACGAACTTTTTATAAGGTATGGGGGATTGTAACGCCCCAAAATTTCCATTTTTAGTTCTTAAAGTCCTTAGAATTATTTAGAAATGGTTTAGAAATATTCTAGGTATTTTTAGGAATTTTTAGAGTATTTTTATGGAATTTTCCGAGTCCGTTTGGTATTTTTGGAAAAAGAAAAAGAAAAAGCAAAAAGCAAAAAAATGGAAAAAACCAATTAAGTGCAGCGGGTGGCTCGAACCCGCGACCACCACGAGACCAAGGGAGCGCGCGGCCAGCTAGGCTAGGGTATCAAGCACAGAAAAGGATGGAGAGACATGTATATAAGTTGTAGTTAGGTCGATCCGCCCCATAAGTATAAATAGATACTTAAAGAGAGAAGTTTTATTTTCTCTCAAACCCTCTCCCTCTCCCAAGGTTGCGCCGACCCCTCTCCCTCTCCTCTCTTGTGCGCACGCCACACCAAGCCTTAGAGGGCCGGCGAAGACTCTTCTCCAAGAGATAATCCTATATTTGGGATCCCCGCGACGAGAGGAACGCGTAGGCGCGAAGAATTCTCCGAGATCTCAAGTTTCTCTCGAGCTCTAGACATCAATCTTGGTTGTAAGTCCAAGATATCAATGTAAGTACTACTCACCTGCAGTAAGAGGCGGTTTTTCCGCGAGAATTTCCTTTAAAAGTTTTAAAAAGAGCTATTTCCTTTTTGTTTAAGTTTTTGCACGTTATCTTAGTTCATTAATTGTTGTATGCTTATGTATAAGTTTATTCATGTACCCTATATGAGTTTAGGGTCTAAGAAAGCTATGAGAAAAGAAAAGAGAAGATAAAGATAAAGAAAGAAAAGGCCAAGGCCTTAAGAAATCCCCAAAAGTCAAGACTTAGGGATTTTAGCACGCAAGGTGCTCCAGAAAATGCCAAGGCATTTACAGATAAGAAAGAAAAGTAAGAAAAGCTATTTTATTTTCTAAGGCCAGTACCCGGCGTCCAAGGGCGTCGTTAAAGAAATCCAGGTGTCCAATTCCAAGGTCTTGGCCCTGGTAGACCAAGGTCTGCTCTATTAGGATTGGTGGCTCGCTACCCCAACCTTTTAGGGAACGCGCATCAGATGGTACTTACGTCTTCAGTGGATCCAAGTGATTATTATTTTCAAGTATATGCTTTAGCAAAGTTTCGAAAGTTTTCAGAAAGTTTTCAAAAGCAAAAGAATAGCTAAAGTTTCAATTTGAGCCAAGAAAAGTAAATTGAGATTTATTATTGCTTGAGTATGCATGTTTTGAGCTATACATGTTCTTAGTTTCCTTTCAAGCATATTAGTATCTCATATGATTTTCATATTGTTCTAGAAGCATGTTTGCACATTCGAGATTTTGTGAGCTAGATAGTACTTACTAAGCTTTTGCTTATAGATGCATTTCCTCTTATTACAGATAAAGGTAAAGGCAAGCAATTCTGAAGGAAGACGACGAGGCGGTGCTGAGTAGAGTGTGTGTGGTGGCTGATTATGGAGAGATCCTTGAGACGAGACATTTTAGTTATTTGAATTGCAATGTTTAAGTTTATTCAAATTTCAAGTTCTTGCTTTATGGAGATTATGGAGTATTTGAGTTTTGGATAGTTTTATATGCTAAATTTCTTAGAGTAAAGATTCCATGTCATTTCCTTTAGCATATATATCCCCATGATTGCATTGGATGAGTAAAAGTGTGAGTAGTTAGAAATATTGATACTTTGTTAGAGAAAAAGGTGTTTGTGCCAAGATAGTATCAATTTTCCTTTTGAATCGAGTTTTATTGCTTAAAAATGTTTAGAAAAGTTGCAATCACATTTCATAATGCTTTAGCAAGGTCGTAGAACATGTATTTGGTGTTATAAATTCATAGAAGTCAAGATTGGTACAAACTCTATTGTTAAAGTTTATATAAACTTGTTTAGTTTATTTTCTTCCATAAAAGTCCTAAATTCAAGTTTATGGATTCGTTTGATTGGCTAAATTGTTTAGGAAACTGATATAGAGTATAGAAATGATGTCGTAGTTTGATATGGCTCGAAATTGAAGGAATGGTGGACTTGGAAAGCAAGGGCCGAAACCTGTAAAACTGATTACAGGCGTACCAGTCGACTGCCACGTCACCAGTCGACTGGTACAGGCAGTTTAAGAAGGGTAAGGCTGTTTTCAACAGGTATTAGCTATGGGATTTGAGAAGAAAGTATGACATGGTATTATTATACATGATTGCTTAAGTTAGAATATAATTGTTAGCAGAATTTAAAAGAAAAAAAAAACAAGATTTCCGTAATTTTCTTTAATCATATATAAAAGTTGAGAAGTAGAGAAAAGTAACGATCCGTCTAAAGAAAGTAAGAATGCGGGACGCTACAGAATTAGGGTTGAATTAAAGGTATTCATGTTTCATTATGTCATGATAGGGGTTAAGGTCACTACCTCACTTAATGATGTCTCCTTGTAATAGGATATTTAATGTATGCATGTTGTATGAGTTGTGTGATGTTGTGTTGTGTTTTTATGTCATGATAACCCTATCTAGGTGTTTTGACTAGTAGAATATATGTTGAATTAGAGTTGAATTAAAGGTATCCATGTTTCATTATGCCATGATAGGGGTTAAGGTCACTACCTCACTTAATGATGTCTCCTTGTAATTGGATATTCAATGTATGCATGTTGTATGAGTTGTGATGTTGTGTTGTGTTTTTATGCCATGATAACCCTATCTAGATGTTTTGACCAGTAGAATATATGTTGAATTAGGGTTGAATTAAAGGTATCCATGTTTCATTATGCCATGATAGGGGTTAAGGTCACTACCTCACTTAATGATGTCTACTTGTAATAGGATATTCAATGTATGCATGTTGTATGAGTTGTGTGATGTTGTGTTGTATTTTTATGCCATGATAACCCTATCTAGATGTTTTGACCAGTAGAATATATGTTAATATAGGGTTGAATTAAAGGTATCCATGTTTCATTATGCCATGATAGATGAAGAAAAATGGAACAAGTTCCCTAGGTATATTATCCTTAGTTTTAAATTGAACATTATGTGTTTATGAATCATGAATGATAAGTTGGCATGTTATGAATTTTCTTACCATGAAATTATATTTCTCCATGTCATGTTCATGTTTGAAAGTTATGATGATATTTATGTTTTGAATGTATGCCCATGACTTGTATGATATTATGAATAAAAGAATGTCTAAAGAGCAATTTTTAAGGAAATAAAAGAAATGATGAATGATATGCTAAAGAGCAATTGCTATGGAAAAAAAAGGAAACATGTATGTTATTTTACTTTATGTATTGGCTTGTACCGGATCTTGAAAAAGGTCCAAGGGATGGGCTCCTAAGCAAGGCCCCGGTGCTGGACTACTGTAGCTGTCCCTAGCCCCAAGGTTGCCTAGTACCCTAGTAGGTCGGGATTAGCTACCTCACACTCTACGAAGGGATGCGCGCAAATGACGAATGGGTACAAGCCAGGGATCCCAATGATGATGATATGTTAATGTTCAAGTATTATATTATATATATTTTTCAAAGAGCATCCTTAATGTTTATGCATATGTTTATATTTAATGATATTGCATATGCTATGTCTAATGTTTATGCACATGATTATGTTTTAAAGATTATGCAAATGTTATGTGCTTTAAGTAATTACTCATGCCATATGTCCTTAATAACGACACTCATATTCATGTTTTAAGTGTTTATGCTTACGTGCTTTAGATGCTTTAAGTATTTATTCATGTTATATGTTTATGTCAAATGATGTAGATTTCTACTTATATATGATGTACGGATTTTGTGAGTAAGCAAGGAACTTACCAAGCATTTTATGTTTATTGTCTACCTTCTTATGTTGTAGATCAAACTAAAGGCTTCTAAAGAAGGGGAAGCAGCAGGAGGGCATGTGTGTGTGTGGCAGTGACTTGGCAGAACGATCCTACTGTTGTCTTTACTCTTACTTATGGACTTATTTCTCATGGACTTAATGTTGCTACTTATAAACTGCATGTGTTAGTTCTTATGTTTACGCTTACTACTTGTTGGAGTTGAAGTTCTTTATGATATACATGCTTAATATAGAACTATATACTCTCTTGTTAAATATGCTATGCTATGATTCACATGCTTAAAATAGTTTAGTTAGAAAGAAATTTATCTAATTGCATATGTTCATGATTTAATATTATTTCCACTGCTATATTTACGCTTCATATGCAATAATGTACGAAAGTAAAAAAAAAAAATAACGCGTCGCACACGTAAGGGGCGGGCGTTACAACTTGGTATCAGAGCCAAATGTCATCTCACTACACACACATCAAGCATTCTTCCTGCAGCTTCCAAGTAAGTACCTCTATGCATACCTTACTTTCTTTTATGATTTTAGAATATGCAAGTATGAATGATACCTTATGATAGAGAGTACTATTAGGGTATGTAAATATGAACGATACCTTACCTTACTTTATGATATCGAATACTTAGAGTTTGATATGCGGGTAAGAATAAAATGTCTAAGAAATAGCAAGACAAAAGACATAAGAAAGAGATTATGTAGTACAAAATAAAAAGAAGTTCTAGTGCTTAATGGAGAGAAGAAAATAAGTGTAAGAATGCAAGAAATAAACTAGTATAATTAAAAACATAAATGAGAGAAAGTTTATGAAAAAGATAAAAGAGTAATAATAGATTTTAGTGAAGATAAGCAATTTTAGAAATGGAAATAGATGTGAGAAGACAAAGTAGAGTATGTAGATATGATGTCCATTATATTATTAGATAATAAATTAACAGAAGTGAGTAGTATTTTTATGATAACATAAAAGCAGTAAAGTAAGTGTAATAGCAAAATTTAATAAGCAAGCTTAGCATAATGTTCTAAAAAGTACTTAGATACGAATGAGAATTTATTTAACGAGTCTTTGTAAAACAATCTCAGTGACCTGAAATATTAAAATATTAGAAATGAAGATAAAGACTTAAGTAGATAGTGCAACATCATGCGAGTGAAAATAGTAGTATTAATATCCGTCTAGTTATATCAGGAAGTATGAGAAGTATAGGTTATAGAGTAATGAGATTAAATAGTGTGTAAGTAGTTGTTAAGAGGAGGCAAAGTGTGGATTGAAGATAGATGAGAAGTTTTTAGATATATGTATAGTAATTTAAAGCACGGGAATGTATGGGAAGTGAATAGTAGAATTAAGAAGATGGAGTCAGAGAATGATAGATAAAGTTTGTGAGAACATGTAAGATAAATTTAGTAGATAATTTTGAACTTAGCAGAGATTTATAAGAGCTCCAGTGATGTAGAATTAAGGCTTTTAGATAGAAGAAGTTAACTATAGTCCGATTCTTGGAATCCAAGACAATATAGGAAAATTGGATCGACTATTTTGGAAACTCGAGCAGGAAGAGTTCCCAATCTTGGATGACTATAGAATTGGAGCATTGATTCGTTCATTGTCAAAGCGTGCGAGAGAAGTTGCACATCAGATATGGAGGCATCATGAATATCGTATCTCATATGTTGAGTTATGTAAGCAGCTACTTCGCCATGAGTTCCCAGAGGATCTAGAAGATTCTGAGGAGGAAGATCCCGAAATGTTCAAGGAAGATCCGGAAATGTTTGAGGAAGATCTTGAAATGTCTGAGGAAAATCCTGAAATAGATGAGGAAGATCCTGATATTGTAATGATCGAGGAAGATCCTGAAATATTCGAGGAAGATCCCGAAATGTTCGAGGAAGATCCGGAAATGTTTGAGGAAGGTCTTGGAATGCCTGAGGAAAATCCTGAAATAGTTGAGGAAGATCCTGATATTGTAATGATAGAGGAAGATCCTGAAATATTAGAGAAAGATCCAATAGAATCTGTAGAAGATCCCGAGACTGGCCTATTAGAGATGAACGAGAGAGTGATAGTCATTGCCATAATATTTTTTATTATGGGAATGATGTCAACCTATCTAGTTCATTAAATTCTACTGTTTGTTGTACGAACTTATTAGGCCTATTAAATAAAGTTGTGCTATGTGTTAACTGACTTGACAAATGGTTAGTTCGTTTAATGGGATGTATATAATATAATTGATCAATGTTAATTAGACTTGATTTCGTAAACCAAGTCTAACATAGAGTATAAGATATGTGTGAATAGAGATTTCAAGAAGGTGGGAAAAAAAAGAGAGAAGAAATAAAAGATGATAAAGTAATGAGTAGAAAAATGACTAAGATTAGAAGATGACTGAGGGAGTAATTGGATAAATGTTTTATGGCTGGAGAAGTAAGTGTTGCTGAGAATAGAGCATCAATAATGACAACAAAGAAATGATCTGTGACATTAGTGGAAGATAACTGTGACATTAATTTTAAGTTCGAGGACGAACTTTCACGAGGTATGGGGGATTGTAACACCCCACTAAAATTCCCTTCAATATTATCCCTAATATTGAGTATGATTGCATGAATAATAGTCATATTGAGTATGATTCATGAATGATAGTTAGGGTTGTGGGAATTTTAGTGTAAGTGTTAATGGGCCTTATATGGACTCTAAATGGTGGAAATTCCTAATGGGTCTTAAATGGCACTTCGTTAGTTATCCTAATGGGCCCCATGAGGATAAAAAAATAACACATCATGTAATGAGTCTTACTTTAGATGGACTTGCAAAAGAATATAAAAAAATGATGAAATGAGGTAGGTGCCAAGGATCTAACCCTGGAGCATAGAGATGTTGTAAGCCTTAAGAATACATATGTAACCAATTCACCAAGCAAGGAAGTGCTATTAAGAGAATAGAGGAAATTGTAGATAGGTGTAAGAGAGATGAAGAGCCACCATGGAGGATGAAGAGTCACCATGGAAGGTAAAGGGGTCACCATGGAAGGTGAAGAGGTATACCTTTTCATTTACTATAAGAAGATGAGTAAAAAAAATGCCACAAGGCATCTCCTCATCCTTCTCATTGCCGAACCAAGGCACTCTCTCCATCAAAAAAAAAAATCTCTCCAAGAAGATCTAGTGAAGGCTTTGTGCTTGTGAAGCAAAGGAAGAGCCAAGGAGCAAGAAGTTCTTTCTTTCTCCTTCTATGTGATATATATTATTTGGGAATCTTTAGCACAAGGGTAAGACTCCCCTCACCTGCAACATAATAGCTTATATATGTTTTTTATTCATGTTCTTGTATGTTCTTGCGATGTGTTGCAAAAACCGTGAAGTTTTTCCCTATGAGCAAATTTCGGTCAAGCATGGGTTTAGGGCATAGGTTTGTGTTTGATGCTATCTAATGACTCCAATGTTTTCTTGATGTTAAGTTATGAGTTATGATGAAAAAAAAGATGGAGGAAAAGACCCTTAAAAGTTTCGGCCAAGGCTCGAATGAAGTCATAGACCTTTTGGCCATAAGAAGATGTTTGGGTTCTTTTTGACTAGCTAATGGTTTTAATTCCTTGTTAATGTTTTGTTGAGTGTTTTATATATATTTATGCCATGTTTTCTCCTCTGAACATGTTCGGCCAATACCCTAAATAAGGGTTAAAAAAATGAGTTAAAGATGACATGTTACTTGCTAATGCTTCCTGGTGTTAGAATATGTATTATATGTATGTTGTATGAATCAATTGTTCTTGTTGTTTGTCATTTTCATGATGATATGAACGTTAGAAGTTTCTGATCAGTACCTTAAATTGGGTTTTAGGAGGGGTTAAGGTCACTACCTCACTTAATGATGTCTCCTTGTAATAGGATATTCAATGTATGCATGTTGTATGAGTTGTGTGATGTTGTGTTGTGTTTTTATGCTATGATAACCCTATCTAGATGTTTTGACCAGTAGAATATATGTTGAATTAGGGTTGAATTAAAGGTATCCATGTTTCATTATGTGATGATAGGGGTTAAGGTCACTACCTCACTTAATGATATCTCCTTGTAATTGGATATTCAATGTATGCATGTTGTATGAATTGTGTGATGTTATGTTGTGTTTTTATGCCATGATAACCCTATCTAGATATTTTGACCAGTAGAATATATGTTGAATTAGGATTGAATTAAAAGTATCCATGTTTCATTATGCCATGATAGGGGATAAGGTCACTACCTCACTTAATGATGTCTACTTGTAATTGGATATTCAATGTATGCATGTTGTATGAGTTGTGTGATGTTGTATTGTGTTTTTATGCCATGATAACCCTATCTAGATGTTTTGACCAGTAGAATATATGTTGAATTAGGGTTGAATTAAAGATATTCATGTTTCATTATGTCATGATAGGGGTTAAAGTCACTACCTCACTTAATGATGTCTCCTTGTAATAGGATATTCAATGTATGCATGTTGTATGAGTTGTGTGATGTTGTGTTGTGTTTTTATGCCATGATAACCCTATCTAGATGTTTTGACCAATAGAATATATGTTGAATTAGGGTTGAATTAATGATATCCATGTTTCATTATGTCATGATAGGGGTTAAAGTCATTACCTCACTTAATGATGCCTGCTTGTAATAGGATATTCAATGTATGCATGTTGTATGAGTTGTGTAATATTGTATTGTATTTTTATGCCATGATAACCCTATCTAGATGTTTTGACCAGAAGAATATATGTTGAATTAAGGTTGAATTAAAGATATCCATATTTCATTTTGCCATGATAGGGGTTAAGGTCACTACCTCACTTAATGATGTCTCCTTGTAATAGGATATTCAATGTATGCATGTTGTATGAGTTGTGTGATGTTGTGTTGTGTTTTTATGCCATGATAACCCTATCTAGATGTTTTGACCAGTAGAATATATGTTGAATTAGGGTTGAATTAAAGGTATCCATGTTTCATTATGTCATGATAGGGGTTAAGTCACTACCTCACTTGATGATGTCTCTTTGTAATATGACATTCAATGTATGCATGTTGTATGAGTTGTGTGATGTTGTGTTGTGTTTTTATATCATGATAACCCTATCTATATGTTTTGACCAGAAGTGTATATGTTGAATTATGGTTGATTTAAAGGTATTAATGTTTCATTATGCAATGATAGATGAAAAAAAATAGAACAAGTTCCCTAGGTGTATTATCCTTAGTTTTAAATTGAACATTATGTGTTTATGAATCATGAATGATAAGTTGGAATGGAATGAATTTTCTTACTATGAAATTATGTTTTCTCCATGTCATGTTAATGCTTGAAAGTTATGATGATATTTATGCTTTGAATGTATGCCCATTACTTGTATGACATTATGAATAAAAGAATGTCTAAAGAGCAATTTCTAAGGAAAGAAAAGAAATGACGAATGCTATGCTAAAGAGCAATTGCTATGGAAAAAAAAGAAATCATGTATGCTATTTTACTTTATGTATTGGCTTGTACCGGATCTTGAAAAAGGTCCAAGTGATAGGCTCCTAAGCAAGGCCCCGGTGCTGGACTAGCGTAGCTGTCCCTAGGCCCAAGGTTGCCTAGTACCCTAGTAGGTTGGGATTAGCTGTCTCGCACTCTACGAAGGGATGCGCACAAATGACGAATGAGTACAAGCCAGGGATCTCAATGATGATGATATGTTAATGTTTAAGTATTATATTATATATATTTTTCAAAGAGCATCTTTAATGTTTATGCACATGTTTATGTTTAATGATATTGCATATGTTATGTCTAATGTTTATGCACATGATTATGTTTTAAAGATTATGCAAATGTTATGTGCTTTAAGTACTTACTCATGTCATATGTCCTTAATAACGACACTCATATTCATGTTTTAAGTGTTTATGCTTACGTGCTTTAGATGCTTTAAGCATTTATTCATGTTATATGTTTATGTCAAATGATGTAAATTTCTACTTATATGTGATGTATGGATTTTGTGAGTAAGCAAGGAGCTTACTAAGCATTTTATGCTTATAGTCTACCTTCTTATGTTGTAGATCAAACTAAAGGTTTCTAAAGAAGGGGAAGCAGCATGTGTGTGTGTGACAGTGACTTGGCAGAACGATCCTACTATTGTCTTTACTCTTACTTATGGACTTATTTCTCATGGACCTAATGTTGCTACTTATAAACTACATGTGTTAGTTCTTATGTTTACGCTTACTACTTGTTGAAGTTGAAGTTCTGTATGATATACATGATTAATGTAGGACTATATACTCTCTTGTTAAATATGCTATGCTATGATTCACATGCTTAAAGTAGTTTAGTTAAAAAGAAATTTATTCAATTGCATATGTTCATGATTTAGTATTATTTCCGCTGCTATATTTACGCTTCATATGCAATAATGTACGGAAAAAAAAAGTAACGCGTCGCTCATGTAAGGGGCGAGCGTTACAATAGTCAAGTTAATGTTCTGCACGACCAATTACAAAATATCGATAATGTTAAAATATCATAAATCAACTGTTTAATCCTTAATGTTAATTCATTAATTTCTAAAATTAATTCTAAAATTAATCTTAATATTAATCCTGAAAATCTTGGTGATAATCTAGAAACTATTTCTGAAAATCTTGGTGATCATCAAGAAATTATTTCTGAAATTCTCGAAGAAAATTTAGAAATTAAGTCTGATAATTCAGAATTCAAATTTAAAAATCTTAAAGAAAATAATGAATTCAAATTTGAAAATTTTAAGAATAATTCTGAATTCAAATTTGAAAATTTTACTGATAACTCTTAAATCAAATTTGAAAATCTTACTGACAATTCTGAAAATTATGAGATTAGTACTGAAAATATTTCTGAGGATAAAGATGATGTTTCAGAAAATCTTAAGAAAAATATTAAAAATATTTCTGATAATTTTGAGGATAATGGAGATGAAATTCTCTTAGATGATAATTTAATTATAGATAATGTTGAAGATTTTTACAAAACATTAACTAGTGACCCAAATTACTCCATATACTTTGAGGATATTGAAGGATGTAATTTTGAGGATGAGGAGGAAAAGAAATTATCTAAGATCAAAACTATAGTTAATCAAGGTCATAAAGATTCAAATAAATCAGAATTATTAGAAAAACTTGAAAAGATAAATAAACTAATAAAGAGAAAATAGTAAAGGAATCAGAAATTTTTGAAATAATGAAAATGATGAAGTTAAACCCACAATTATTATCCAACCCAGAAATGTTGAAATTTAAATCTAATTAAATCTTAACCATTTTTACCTTATTTATTTCAATCCTAAATAATCCATAATTAATTTAATTTTAATTATCCTTAATTAACTTAATCTTAATTATTATTTAATTTAACTTTAAGTTAAATTAATCGTTAATTAATTCAAATTCAATTAATCTTTAATTAATTCAACATCAATTAATCAATTTAACTTTAATTAAATCTTAATTAATTCAACACCAAATAATTAATCAATTTAACTTTAATTAAATCTTAATTATTTCAATATCAATTAATTCTTAATCAATTTAACTTTACTTATATCTTAATTATTTTCATATCAATTAGTTCTTAATTAATTTAACATTAAATAATTCTTAATTATTAATTCGTAATTAATTCAACTTTAATTAATTCCTTCTTAATTTAACTTCAATTGGCTTTAAGTAAGTCTTAATTAATTCATCTTTAATTAATTCTAAATTAATTCTTAAGTAATTTAAACTCGAATTAAATCTTACCCAAACTGCAACAACTAAAATTAATAAAATTAAATATGTTAAAGTGGGTTGGTATATTCGCGGGTTCACACGACATGTATCAAATCGGGAATTTGATATATTTTTAGAAACTTAATAATCTGAAATATTTGACTCATGCATAACTGTCATGTCATGCATATGTAATTTTCTTAAAATATATGTCATGTCATTCACGTTTAATTTTATGCATGATTTAGAACGGTTATAGGAAAAATAATAGTTGAAACTTGAACAACCTAGTATTAGGTGGAGGTGAGAAGATATTACGTTAGGGAAACCCTTATAATAAGGTCAAGTATATCCTACTTGGTCTGTTTAGTCTGGTGGAACTAGCCGAAGCTACCGATCCAAGACCTAAGCTAGTTAGACCAAAATTTTTCAAGAAATAATTTGAAAATGAATTTTCGATAAAAGGCTTTGTCAAAGAAAGGGTTGATGATCCAATAAGGCTACGGCCAAAGAAGGCCTTGTGCCTAGCCAAGACTTAGAACCCGATTACCGAAAATCAAATTCACCTTACTATTTGATAAATTTGGGTCTAACACAAGTTTCAATTAAATCTTAGATTTAACAATGAATTAAGAAAAATGATTCAAGCATCTCACAATGTACCCATAAGGCAACCATGCTTGCTGTATTGAGACATCTAGAATGAGTGAGATGTTAAGGACTAATAAATTGAAAAATATTTTTCAAAATTGTTAGAATATTTTTTTAAAATTATATTTTCAAAATAGTACTTCAACATAGTAATCTTTTTATGGAAGTCATGCTTGTCTGATTGATTATATATGGTAGATTTTCAAAAATTGTATTCCTTTGAAAAATTGTTTGACCTACACAATTAGACACATGCCTCTTAGGTCAACACTAAAGTCCCTTAAGACACTTAGATAGAGTCAAACGGTGTTGGATACAGAGAGAGTGTTTTAAAATGTTTCTTGTTGAAAACGGTGCTTTAAATCACTATCACCTATGTTTTCAAAGCTTTTGTTTAAAAATTATCATCTTTCTAAATTGTGGTTTCGAAATTTATCTTCCTGAAAATTATTGTTCATTTAATGCTGATAAACCCTAAAAGACACAGAGGAAGGTTTACTTCATGATCTATAAGGACTCCTGGTATGTGTCAAATTTAGGGGGAGTCTGAGTCAAAAGGAAAATTTTTGAAAAGTTTTTTTTGGCAATCATTTATTTTGAAATTATTAGATAATTCCTTTGATCTGAACTAAGCCCTAAAGACTTAGAGGAAGAGTACTTGTGTTCAACAAGTTTCCTAGGACTGGGTCATATTTAGGGGAGGTCAAATTACAAGAATTATTTAATATGTTTTCATACACTGCATTATTAAGTCCTTTTTGAAAACATAATTTTTCTATCAAAGTACTGCCTTTTTAAATCATATTAAATCTCTATCACTTTCAAAACAGTTTTTTTTTAGAAATAATATTTACTTGGGTTGGAGAATTTCCAGGACACTTAGGAAAATATCCTTGTAGTTAACAAGGTTTCCTAGGATTGTGTCAGACTGAAAAAAGAAACCAAGTTAAGTAAAATATTATGTTTTAAAAACAAGACTTTTCTAAGTATTTTCACAATATGAGGCAAATAATATTTTTCAAAAATTCTAATATTTTTTAAAAGTACTTATACTATTCAAAATTTACTAATATTTTTCAAAAAGTACTTATACCTTTAAAATATGCTTATATTTCTCAAAAAGTACTTACATTTTTCAAAGCTCATAATGTTTCTAAAAAAAATGTACTTACATTTTTCAAAGCTCATAACATTTTTCAAAGTACTTGCACTTTTCAAAGCTCATAGTATTTTCTCAAAAAGTGCAAAATATCATTCAAAATACAAATCTTTTATAATATTTCTCAAAATGCACTAATTATTAAAGTGAAAATCTTTCTATGAGTAAATCCTGTAAAAAAAAAATTTAAATGAAAGTTTTTCTAAAGCAATATTTTTTAAGTGAGAAGTTTTTTTTAATTTCAAAATACTTTCCTACAAATACAAAATACTTTTCAAAGTGAAATTCTTTTTGGGTGCAATTTAAGTACTTAATTTTATGCTATGCTTTCAAAAAGTTATACTAATTATTTTCAAAAAGAACCAAATATTTTCATTGTTAGTGCAAATATTTTTGGTGATTTTTGATGTATGACAAAGGGGGAGAGGTGTGCTTAAGTTAGAATTTTTTTTACTCTCTTACCAAAGGATCAAAAATTCAAAATATTTTTTTCAAATAAAAAAGGGGGGAGAGTGAGCGAAATTTTTTTTTCATTTTATCCCAAGGTTTAACCCTTTCATCCAATCTAACTTAAGATATTGTCAAACATCAAAAAGGCGGAGATTGTTGGTGCAAGTTGCATCAATGATGTCCTCCTCTAAATGTTTCAATGTTTGACAATATACTTAAGTCAGTGATACATTGAACAAGAGAAGAGTTAGTCAAGAAAAATGTAACAAAGTGAAGAAAAGTCCTAGTTAACCTAGGCACGAAATCCTGATTCAAGGAATTGGGCACTAAGTCCTGGTGAGTGAAGCTCGGCACTAAGACCTGCCTTAGGGTTGAGCACGAAAACCTGGTTCGAGAAATTGGGCACGAAGTCCTAGCCAAGGGTTGGGCACCGAAGACCTGGTTCGGGGAATTGGGCACGAAGTCCTGGCCGAGAGTTGGGCACCGAAGACTTGGACCTAGGGTTTGGGCATGAAGTCTTGGTCCGAGGGATTAAGCAACTTAGCTGAGCGATGACTAAGGACAGAAGTAGAGACGGGTCGAGGTTCGGACGTCTCGAGATCCGAGAGTATCAAAGGCTAAGCAAAAGTACACCCGAATGGACAGGGTGGCAACCGTCTCCTGAGAGGAGTAGGTTGAAGGCGCGTTCCCGGGGATGGGAACTTGCGTCGGTTCGACCTAGGGATTCATGGAAATCCGAAGTCAGAACCACTTCATTAAAGCTAAGGTTGTATAAGTGTTTGCTTTGTATTTGTGTATCTTGCAGGTACCTAGAATGGAAGACAAAGCAAGCAAACAACGCACAAAGCGGCTGGAAGGCTAGCTTCTAGGCGCCCCCATTGAAGGAGGCGCCTAGATGGAGCTAGGCGCCCCGATCATCCAGGGCGCCTCCATGGAAGGAGGAAAAACCAGTCTTCATTCAGGCGCCCCCAATGATACAGGCGCCCTGGTTGAAAGTTGTATCTGCTGTTGCGAGTTCGAAGCAGAGATAAGCTTTGACTGGGTTCATTGAGGCGCCTGGGAGGTCTAGGGCACCCTGGTCAAGAGGTTTATCTGCTGCGACGAGTTCGGCGCGGAGATAAGGTTTGACCAAGCCCTTTGAGGTGCCCCGGAGATCACAGGCGCCCTAATGAAGCCTATAAAAGGGGCTTCGACCCCAAGGCTCAGAACACAACTTCTGAAATCATTCCAAGCTTCCCAAGTGACGACAAAGCACTAACGACGAAGCTCTACGACCAGGAGGCTCCAGGAGGAAGTGCGCGGCACTTCAGAGGTCCAGATCGGCCGAGTCTTCAACTCTGTTTTGTTCTGTTTGAATTTATTTTCAGCACGTATTTTTATCTATCTTTTATTTGTAACTCTTGCACTGTAAGACGGGTTTCTCCACCTCCGGAATGTCCGAAAAGGAGACCATTAGTGGACGGGCGTTCTCATGCTTAGGCCTTGGATGTACTGACCCTGGGGGTTGGGAACCAAGTAAATCCCGTGTGCATTCTGAGTTGTGTTGTCTTTACTTTACTATTTTATTTTTCGCTGTGCTACTAACGCTCTGTTTAGAACGAATATTCTTAAGTATACGATCGAAAGTTTCCGCGAGAGATTTTTCCGGTCGATATTCACCCCCCCTTCTCTATCGACGGCATCGGTCCTACATTATAGTTCAGGCGAAACTGCTCAAAACACCTAGGTAGAGACTAGAGAATGATATCGACCTGGATTTCTCCATCGATCTCCACTCAAAGGACTTCCATCTCATTCAAATGAGTCATCATCTTTAGAACATGATCCCTCACGGGTGTTCTCTCAATCATGGCGATCGTCATCAACTTCCTCATTACCTCCTGCCTAGCGGCCCGATTCTAATGTCGGATGAGTTCCTTGAGATTGAACATCATGTCATAAGCATTAGAAAAAACCTGATGTTGATGTTGCAGCACATTTGTCATGGAAGCTAAAATGTAATACCAGGTCATCTCGTCTGCTTTTATCCCCTTCCCATAACGTTCTTTCTCCTCTTCATCAGAATTCTCACTAGGTTTTTCAGGACAGATCTCAAAGAGCACAACTTTGTACTTCTCAGCAGTTAAGACAATGTCTAGGTTCCATTTCCAATCAATATAGTTAGGGTCAGTGAGTTTGTTTTCTTTCAATATAACAGCAAGTGGGTTGAAAGCCATTTTGAAAATCCTGAGAATCACAATGATCAAAAAACATTAGATTTCAAAAAATTATTGATTCCTCAAACAATAAAATTTTAAAATCAACCAACACCTCAAAACACCGAGAATATCATATGCCACGATAGTGTGGACGTATACGAATTCTACATTTGTAAGAGGATGTTTTACCCATTAATTTTATTATCTTGTCAACCTAAGTTTTTGACAAATAAAATTAATAGTTGGTTCCTCTTCGGCCCTACAAATAATAGCAGTGACTCCAATAGGGAGGATACTATTAAATGCATCTAAGTGTTCACCATTGCACGATACTAAGGCAATTATCTAGGATTATGTCCCTTCCAATGGGGAAGATCACACGCTCCTAAATAACTTTCTATAACCATATTTGACCTAGTGATCTGCGAAACAAACTCATCCGATATGAAGGAAGACACTCAGAGCCAACGTGCAAGTTTGTTCGCATCACATGTCAAATTTATAATGGAGGTTATGGGACTCTTAGAATCCCTCTCCCACTTAGTAATTTAAAATTGAGAAATTTTACCATGCAAGCACAACAAGCATATTAACAAAAAGCAATAAATAAGAAAAACTAAATTTTCCAACTATTATGGCTTTTGTCTTCAATATGCCTCCAGTCATGTCGCCACCTTGTCTCCTCCTCCAAGCACCATGCGCAAGCCTCATCCATGAAGGAGCTCCAAGACGAGATAAAAAAATATTTTAATTTACATCCATCGATCATATACTCCACAAAGGAGTGTACAACAAATCTAGATCGAAAATAAACTAAAATGAGCGGCTAAACAATGTCGTATTTAATTATAAAAATTAAATACTAATTTAGCCTTGTCAACCCCGAGGATTCAAATAAATAATACAAACATGCACACACAATCAACCATAAGCCATAATAGTCGGATCTTATGTTTGCAACCAAAGAGTTAGCCTACGCATACCCTACTATTATCCGGCCTAAAATTATACATGATAAAATGCATGAAAGTAACCGAATCCAAAAGACACAAAATCGAAAACCATTGGCTCTGATACCAATTGTTGGGTTTCGGTTGTTTACGCATGGGAATCCTCTCCATGTCTCCGGATTAAAATTTTATTAATTGAAACAAATTCGGATGGAGAACAATTACCCAAGCAATCGACTCATCATCGTACTAACTGATTCGAGTGACCGCTTGAGCAAACTTGTTGTTCAAGCAATCCAACCCGTCTAATCAATTAGCCACGAAATAGGCGATGAATGGATCGCCGGTTTTTGTGTTTAGCATCGGGGTCCATGTGAAATATCAACATACAATAATAAGATAAAGTGAAAGGAACCAAAACAAGAAGTTATACATCTTGTTTATCTCGCAATCTTCTATTGTATGACCCAACCTCTTCTTGGACGTCGAGTGGGCGACGATCTTCCAAGAAACGAAGTCACCAAGGCAAAACCCAAGCTTCCTCTTCCCTTCTTCTTCCTTGCGCCGAAACCCTAATGGGTTGTATGGTTGCCGCCGGCCAAAAGGAGAGGAAGAACTCCTTCCTTTTGCTTGCACCGGCTCCAAGAGATGAGGAGAAAGATGATGAAGATGATGAGAAGAAGAGAAAGAGTTCTTCTTCCTCACAAATCCTTAGTCGAAAACTCCTTCTTCCTCCTTTGTTTGCGCCGGTGTCGCCCACCTCAAAGAGTTGTCATCGGCCCAAAGCCTCTCCTTGCTTGCTTCCTGTGTCGATCACCACCACAGGTGGAGAGAAGAGAGGGTGAAGAATAGAAGAAGAGGAGAAGTAAACAACATCTCCTTCCCTTGCTTCCAACCGGCCACCCTCCTCTATGTCGTCGACGCCCACAACCCCTAGGAGAGAGAGAGAGGTGAGAGAGAATTAGGTTTTTGGCTTGGGATTAATTGGATGGTATGTCTTGGTCTGATGACACATGAGGTATTTATAGGTTACAATAGGGACCATGAGGAGGAGTTGGGTCTTGGTCACCTAATAGATAAAAGTCCAATCCATTAATGATGATTCAATCCACTAAAGGATCATCATTGAACTACCTCATAGCCCCCATAATTAAATATGGGCTCCACCTATTATATGTACAAATTCTCCCCGTGTTTAAGATTTTGAATGTCCATTAATTAATTAAATTACTGACAATTTAATTAATTAATATCTAACTCCATGAGTAGTACCACTCAACCTTATCATCATATTGGACCAAGTCCACCTGTAGGATTTACATGATGAACTTTATGAGCTCCTCAAGGGGGCATCATCATCCTGACGCATCAGGATACGGATTCCTTCTATAATCAACGGTACACCATGTACACTAAGTCAGACATGATTATAGGAAATTATTTAGGAGTGTGTGATTTTCCCCATCGGACGACACATAATCCGAGAGAATTTTCATAGTATCATGTAATGGTAAACACTTAGATGTAAATAATAGTATCCTCCCCATCAGAGTTACTGCTATTATTTGTAGGGTCGAAGAGGAACCAACTAATAATTTTATTTGTCAAAAAGTTAGGTTGACAAGATAATAAAATTAATGGGTAAAACCTCCTCTTACAAATGTAGAATTCGTATACGTTCACACTATCTTGCCATATGATATTCTCGATGTTTTGAGGTGTTGGTTGATTTTAAAATTTATTATTTTGAGAAATCAATATTTTTTGAAATCTAAAGTTTATGATCGTTGTGATTCTCAGGTTTTTCAAAATAGCTTTCAACCCACTTAATTTGACTTTAAAAGAAAACGAACTTACTGCTCCTAACTATAATGATCCGAACCTGGACATTGTCTTGACTGCCGAGGAATCCAAATGTATATTTTTCGAGTTTTGTTCTAAAAAGTCTAGCGTGAATTATGATGAAGAGGAGAAGGAACGTTTTAAGTAGTGAATAAAAGCAGACGAGATGGCGCAGTGTCACAATTTGGCTTCTATGTCAAATGTGCAGCAACATCAACATCAGGCTTCTTCCACTACTGATGATGTGACGTTCAATCTCAAAGAACTCTTCGGACATCAGAATCAGACCGCTAGGCAAGAAGCAATAAGGAGCTTGATTACGACCACCATGATTGAGGGTATACCCGTAAGGGAACATGTTCTCAAAATGATGGCTCGGCTAAATGAGATGGAAGTCCTTGGAGCGGAGATCGATGGGGAAACCCAAGTCGATATCATTCTCCAATCTCTGCCTAAGAATTTTGAGCAATTTCGCCTGAACCACAATATGAACAAACGTACATATTCATTGGCGGAACTTCTGACAGAACTCCAGGCGGTAGAGGGGCTTTTTCGTCAAAGTGCTCATGCTTTGGTTGCTCAGAAGGTTTCTACTTCTATGTCGAAAGACAAGAAGAAGAAGAAACAAGGTGGGACAAAGAAGACAGAATCTCAGGGACCTCGGGCTGGCGTGAAGAAGCCAAAAGACAAGTGCTTCACATGCAAGCAGACTGGACACTAGAAGGTGGACTATCTCCGTCGTCAAGATAAAGGTATATCTTTTTGTTTAGTTGTTGAAACATGCTTAGCGGTGTTATCTACCGGTACCTGGTGTATAAATACGAGAGTCACTGATCATGTCTGCAATTCTTTGCAGGGGTTCCAAAAAACCCGACGACTAGCTGATGGAGAGATTACCGTCTACATGGGCAATGCTAAGGGGGTGGCGCCTGTTGCAGTGGGAGACATTTATTTATCATTTGATAGAAATAAAGTTTTGATTTTAAGAAATTGCCTTTATGTACTTTCTTTTAGAAAGAACATTGTTTCAGTTTCTAAATTAATAAAGGATGAGTATTATATTTCTTTTAATGACCATGTTCTTATAAAAAGGAATAGAGAGATTATCTGTTCTGGTGCAATGGTCGGCAATTTATACACTTTAAAACCAAAATCTCTCACGATGCAAATAGAAGTAAATAACTCATCATCTAATCATAAGAGAAAAGAACCTTCGAAGATGAACCAAATATATCTTTGGCATCTAAGACTTGGTCATATTAACCTTAGTAGGATTCAAAGGTTGATAGCCGATGGGCCCTTGGGTTCATTGGTGGTGGAAGGCTTCCCAACTTGTGAATCTTGCTTGGAAGGTAAGATGACCAAGAGGTCTTTCAAGGCCAAGGGGTATAGAGTCAAAGATGTGTTGGAATTGGTTCATTCTGATTTGTGTGGTCCTATGTCTATCCAGGCTAGAGGTGGCTTTGAATACTTCATCTCTTTTATAGATGATTATTCAAGGTATGAATACATTTACTTGATGTGCTGCAAGTCTGAATGCTTTGATAAGTTCAAAGAATTCAAGGCTAATGTGGAGAAACATCAAGGTAAAAGTATCAAGACACTACGATCTGATCATGGTAGTGAGTACCTCTTGGGAGAGTTTAGGGCTTACTTATTAGAGGCTGGGATTCAATCCCAATTGACTACACCCGGTACACCCCAACAGAACGGTGTAGCAGAACGAAGGAATAAGACTCTTATGAAGAAGGTTAGATCAAAGATGAGTTACTCTGAGATGCCAGATTCATTCTGGAGATATGCTCTGGAAACAGCAGCGCACATACTGAACTTGGTACCATCTAAGTTAGTACCCTCTACTCCCACAGAATTGTGGACTGAGCGAAAGTCTAATCTAAGACATATTCGGATATGGAGTAGTCTAGCACATATGCTGAAGGGAGACACTAATAAGTTGAAATCTGGATCAGAAGGTAATCGTTAGTACGAATGTCTGATTCTTAGAGGAAGACTATGTGATGAACCACAAGCTCATGAGTAGAACTATTCTTGAGGAATTAAGAGAGGAAGTTCCGACTTTAATACCAACAGTACAGGAGGACATACCAAAAGTCACTGCACCGCGTGTCACAGAGGATACACAGTGATACCTCGTCGTAGTGGGAGGGTTGTTAGACAACCCGAAAGATTCATGTTCTTGGGTGAGTCGTCAGACTTGGTCCCTGGCAAACATGAACCTAGCCCCTGGACCTATGACAAGGCACTCTAAGATAAAGATACGGAATCTTGTCAAAGGGCAATGAATTCTGAGATAGAATCTATAGATTTTAATTATGTCTGGGAGCTAATAGAATCACCCAATGGTGTAACAGTCATTGGATGCAAGTAGATATACAAGAGAAAGAGAGGATTAGACGGGAAGGTTGAGACCTTCAATGTTAGGCTTGTTGCGAAAGGGTATACTCAGAAAAAGGGTATCGATTATGAGGAGATCATTTCGCCGGTAGTCATGCTTAAGTCTATCCGGATTTTCTTATCTATTGCCGCTCATATGGATTATGAGGTATGGCAGATGAATGTCAAGACGGCTTTCCTTAATGGAAACCTTAAGGAGACTATCTATATGAAGCAACCAGAGGGATTCATTACGAAAGGCAAAGAGCATCTTATATGTAAGGTTAATCGGTCTATTTATGGATTGAAACAAGCTTCGAGATCATGGAACATCCGCTTCAATGACGTAATCCAGTCATATGGATTTATTCAAAGTTCGGATGAGTCTTGTGTAAATAAAAGATGTGACGGAAACGTAGTGATATTTTTTATACTATACGTAGATGATATTTTGCTCATTATCAACAAAGTCAAAGTATTATCAGACGTAAGGGTATAATTGTCCAAATAGTTTGATATGAAGGACTTGGGAGAAGCAGGGCACATCCTTGGGATCAAGGTTATAAGGGATCGCCAGAAAAGAATGTTGTGCTTATCTCAAGCTTCGTACAAAGACACTGTCCTAGCTCGTTTTAGCATGGAAAACTCCAAGAAATATTTTCTACCTTTTAGGCATGGAATTCCTCTATCTAAGAAGATGTGTCCTAAAACATCAAAGGAGATAGAAGAGATGAAGGTGGTTCCTTATGCTTCGGCGGTTAGAAACCTCATGTATGCTATGCTATGTACGAGATCGGACATCTGTTTTGTCGTGGGCATGGTTAGCAGATATCAGAGTAACCCAGGTCAGGGAAATTGGACTGCAGTAAAGCATATATTGAAGTACCTGAGAAAGACTAGGGATTATATGCTAGTTTATCAGGCAGACCAATTACTCCTTGTGGATTATATGGATTCAAACTTCCAATCAGATAGGGACAAAAGTAAGACTACCTCGGGGTATAGAGGAGTGTCAAGAAGAAATGCGTAACGGACTCAACCATGAAAGCTGAGTATGTGGCAGCCTCTGAGGCGGCCAAAAAAGTTGCATGGCTCAGGAACTTCATGATGAACTTAGATGTGATTCCGGGTTTGCCTAGAGCTATCACAATTTATTGTAATAACAGTGGTGCAGTTGCAAACTCGAAGGAACCACGAGCCCATAATACGAGTAAACACAAAGACCGCAAGTACCACCTGATATGAGAGATCGTAAAGCAAGGAGAAGTTGTTGTCGCCAAGATTGCATCAGAGGATAACTTGGCAATCCTTTCACTAAGGTCCTTCCAGCAAGAGCTTTTGATAGACATGTGAAGAATATGGGAGTCAGATGTATGACATTGTGAGGACAGCATAGTCTTTTAGTATAAGTGGAAGATTGTTAGGATGTATACTAAAAGTCTTGTTTTTATATAGATATCTTCATTTTGAAAGAGAATCACATGATCACTGTTTGCATGTTTATATTAGTATATGCATATTGTCTGATACTTTACATTGTAGATAACATGATGTGTGGTGTCGCACAAAAAATCATGTTATCAGTTCCTTGTAGAGTATAAGTAGAGGCTCACAACCGAGATGGATTTGGACAAACCATCGGGATGGTTGTAGTATAATTTGGTGTTTGTTTATCTTGACCATAGAATTACACTAGTGCACTTTGTGTGTATTGAGCAGGACCGACATAGAGGTGATTCAATTTATACTGACCTTATAATTGAATCAGACCTCAGTTATTATAGAGTACATGCTCTTAATCCCGATATAATAACGGGCATATGTACATAGTATTTATTTCTTTAATTTACCAATGGACGAGATTTATTCTGTTAAATCGATAAGCCCGGTAAGTTGGGAAATAGTGTGTCGTTAATTATAGAAGTAAACCGTGTCCTGGTGAGTTGGGTTGATGATGTCCCCTTGAGGAGCTCATAAGGTTCATCATGTTAAATCCTGCATGTGAACTTGATCCGACATTATGATAAAGTTGAGTGGTACTACTCAAGGAGTTAAATGTTAATTAATTAAATTATCAATAATTTAATTAATTAATATACATTCGATATCTTAAATACAGGGAGATACTTGTACTCATAATAGGTGGAACTCATATTTAAATATGGGGGTTGGTGAGGTAGATCAATGATGATCCTCTAGCGGAATGGATCATCATTAATGGATAGGGCCTTGATCCACTGGGTGGCCAAGACTCAACACCTCCTCATGGTCCTTATTGTAGCCCTATATATACCCATGGAGTCATGAGACCATGGCATTGAACACACAATAAACCCTAGGCTCTCTCTCTCCTATTCTCTCTTCCTCTCCCTCTCTCCTAGGGCTTGGGCGGCGCCGGTAGAAAAGGAAGAAGAAGCACTCGGGTAGAAGAGGAAGGAGGCTTGTTATTCTTCTTCTTGACTTCCTCTCTTCTCCCTCTCTTGTGCGAGCCCAACTAAGGAGGTGGAAGGGTGTTCGACGGCAAGGATAAGATCCTTGTAGGCGTCGGCGGTGAGAAGGAAGAAGAAGGAGCACCGGCGGCTTGGGTGGTTGTAAGGAAGAGAATTCCTCCTCTTCTTCATCTTCCTTCAGTCCCTCTCTTCGGTTTCCTTGTGGCCGACGCATCTTGGAGGCTTTAGGTGGCCGGCGGCGCAAGGGGAGAAGGAGAAGTCTTGTTGGCCGGCAGTAACCCTAGATCTAGGGTTTTGGTGCAACATTGGAAGAGGAGTGTTGGTGGCTTTGATGACTCCGGTTCTTGGTAGATCGTCGTCCACACGACGTTCAAAAAGAGAGGGTCATATAGTAGAAGATCGCGAGGTAACGATAGATATAACCTTCTCTTATGGCTCTTTGATCTTACTATTATATTTTGTTTAATTAATTATCATGTTGTTAATTATTTGTTAATTAATTATGATAATTAATTATTTTGGACCCCAATGATAAACAAAAAAACCGGCGATCCACTCATCTATTCCGCGACTAATTGGTTAGGCGAGTTACAAGGCTTGAACAACAAGTTTGGTCAAGTAGTAACTCGAATCAATTAGTAAGACGATGAGACGGTCGTTTGGGAAATAGGTCTCCATTCGGATTAAAATTTTAATCCGTGGACATGGAGAGGTTTCTCATGCGCAACCCGGAATCCACGACCATCACCCAGAACATCAATTAACACTCTGCGATCATTCTGTTCTTCTGTGTGATGCGTAATCAAAGCCTCGACAACACCAAAATGTCATCCGACTCTCCGAGCGAAGAACTTCAACTCATTCAAGGAGTCGGTATATTTTATTTTTAATTGCATACTAAAATCTCGTAATCTGTACATTCATTCGACTATTAGTGATTGTCCAACGCAAATGGTCAAGGATCTGGGCCTTGTAGTAGGAGCCAGTCTATACTCCGAAGCAAGTAAAACACACTTGTGTTTGCGTGTTGTGTTTTATTTTCCGCTGCGTACTTGATCGTTTTAAAAATACGAAATATCTTTAAAGCGATATTCACCCCCCCTCTCTATCGCTCTATCTCGATCCTACAATTGGTATCAGAGCTGGGGCTGCTCAATTTGGTGAAACCATAACATGAGTATCTTCTTCGAATTTTCCTTATTTTTTTTCTTTCGAGCATATTTCTTTCTTTCTTTTTATCCCGCACTACTAATCCAAGACAAGAGTCTTGATACATTTTATTTATTTTTGTCTTTGCAAGTCTACTTTTTTTGCTTCCTATTTAATGGTCATGCAAGAGGGCTACAGCACCGCTCGCCCCCCTCTCTTCTCTAGGGAGATTTCGGTTATTGGAATAGTCAAATGAAAGTTCACCTGAAGACTCAGGTGGACATGTGGATCATAATTCAAACCGGATTCGATCTCCCAAGAGACGAGCAAGGGATGATATTAAGCTACAATAAATGGGATGCATCTACCAAAAATAGAATTGAGGCTGATGCAAAAGTGACGCAAACCCTCCACTGCGGAGTCATGAAGGAGGGGCTCAACCAGGTCGAACCTTTCAGCAGCGCCAGAGAATTATGGACTAAGCTGATAGAACTCCACAAAGGGACATCTGACACCAAGGTAAGTCGTCGTGATTTACTTTTAAATAAATTTTACAATCTAAAAATGCGGGATGGAGAAACTGCTTCTCAATTGTATGCCCGAATACAAGAAATTATAAACGGGCTCCACATCATAGGGCACACAATTGAAAACAGGGATTCAATCAGGTATAAACTTAACTCCTTCCCTAGAAACTCACCGATAATAATTGTTGCATCAAAATGTGATTGTCATGACTTTTTAGACCAATTAATTTTGCTGGTTTCATTTGAACACATCGTGATATGTTAGATGCATAGTCATCTAGAACTTTAATTTACATTAAAACCTTGCAAAATATGCTCTTCTCTTTTTTTCCCCCATTGAATAGGATGTTGGAGGTAAATAAATTTTTTTTGGTCCTTTCTCAATAGAATGAAGTGTTGTTCTTATCCCTATTTCTTGCAAATCAAGTCGTGATTTAAGATTATCTTTCGTTTTCCTTTCATATTCAATAATGTCCCACAAATAGATTCGCAAACATTCTTTTCAATATACATAAGGTCAAGAGTATCACATTATCTTTCCAATACGATAAATAAAAAAAACTCAATTTTTTCCAATTGGATGGTAGTGCTGAATTATCAGTAATTGTTTTCACAAATGTAAATTTCAAAATTTTCAACTCATCCATCATCATGTCTCCTGATAGTGTGGGTGGCAGTCTTCCAAACTCTTCTGTGCCATCAAAAAATTGAGCATTTTTTCGAAACACATGATCACTATTTAAAAACTTACGGTGACCCATATAGTAATATTTTCCACCATTGTGAATGTGTAAATTTGTGACATACTTGGCATGCAAGTTGTCCTTTAGTGCTCCATCCTGATAAGGTTGCAAATCTAGGAAAATCGCTTATTATCCTAAGTAATGCGACAGAAAATTGAAATTTTTATTTAGTTGATGCATCATATGTTTGCACTCCTATCTCCCATAAACCCTTCAAATCTACAATAAGAGGTTGCAGGTAGACGTCAATGTTATTTCTTGGAGCAGATGGGTCGGGTATCAATAGTAACAACATAAAGTATGGTTGCTTCATACATAACTATGGTGAAAGATTATATGACATTAAAATAACCGGCCACATATTATGTGCCACACTCATATTTTTGAATGAAGTAAATCCATCTGATGCTAAACCAAGTATTATGTTCCCAGGATCTTTTGCAAATTTTGAGTGCTTATGATCAAATGTTTGCCAAGCTGGAGAGTTAGCTGGATGTCACATATAGTCATCCGTTGTGCGAGATTCTAAATGTCATCTCATATGGGATGTTGTTTTGGATGACATGAGTAAACATTGTGATATAGGCTTTATTGGAAAATATCATAAAACTTTACATGCAATTTTTCTCTTTTCATCGATATTATTATTTTCAGATGTTTTCCATCTGGGCTCACTATGTATTTCACATTGAATTCTTTCTTTGTCTAACCTCCAATACAAAGTGCAATCAGTAGGACAAGCATCAATTTTTTCATAACCATGTCCTATTTGCTTCATGAATTTCTCTATTTCATAGTACAAATTATTCATTGCATTAGGAAATGTTTCTCTCAACAAATCTAAAAGCATATCAAAAATATTATTATTAGTTCTTCCTAGACACTTTAAGTGAAGCAAGCAAATCATGAATGCAAGTTATGAGAATTTCTTGCATGCTGGATATAATTTCTTTTGTGAATCATCAATCAATTTATAGAATTTCTCAGTCTCTCCAGCTTGAATCTCCTTGTCATTTTCAAATTTTTGATGTGCTAATTATATTATCATTGTGCTCTAGATCCCAAGTGCCTCGTAAACTAAACCTTGCATATCATCTACATATTTTCTAGATGGAATAGAAGTAGAATTTGTAGATGCACTATATGTTATCTCTCCATGAGCTACCAAGTGAGTATAACTTTTGATAAATCCATCAACCATCAAATGATCAAAGGCAACCTCTCTCCCCCTAGGGCGTAGCATATATGATGGGTGTATGACATTTCTGGCATAATAGCCAAGGGTCAATCCTCAAGAAGCGATGACCTGCATTTTCGGCCCTATTATGCACTTATTATCTGTGTATCTTCATGAACCTCCCTTCATATCCGTGGAGCCGACTCTAGAGGGATTGTTAAGGTAGCAGATCTAACTTTTATCAAAGACAACCTCTCTTGAAACAAATATACCAATCTTACACCGTATACAAGGACATAAAATCATTCCATTTATATTTGCATTAGAAAATGCAAAAGTAAGAAACTTTCAACACCATTTCTACTCCTTAGTTTTGCCTCGGTAAAAACATCCAACTCTTATTCATAATGATTCTAAAAAAACACTTACTAAAATTAATTTAACATTATGATAGATTGTTAAATTTTAAAATGCATTCACTAGCATAAACTTGATTGGAGCTATGTTCAGTAAACTATGTGCTTGAGTAATATCAGTGATATTATGGAGAGATAGCACATAAATGTAGGTCTTCTAGCTAATAACAGATAAAATTCTAAATAACAGACGATGGTAAAAAACACTTTTTTTCCTAAGTAACAGATGATATGAAAAGGTTTCAATAACATACACAAATCAAATTCTATTATTAGGTCTTCTAGCTACATAGGGATTAGGCAGACTAAGATTAACTGAAGCAAAGATTCATAGAACTCTTATTAGTAATATTAAGCAACAAAAAAGAGGGAGAAACCAAAAAAAAAGGTAATATCAAGCAAAACAAAACAAAACAAAAAAAGGAATACAATCAGTGAACTCTATCATAGAACTCTTATCATAATTGCTAGAAAAATAGGGAGAAACCTGAGAGGATTAGGACACAAAACTAAGAGAAGACGACTGATGTCGACTGCCACTGTAGCCACCAACTGCAGTTCTTGCCCAGGTTTGTAAAGATTGCGGAGAACGGATGCCCGTGGAGTTCTTCTGTGAAGAGGTGTGCGTGAGGCGGCGAGGCGTGCGTGAGGAGGTGTGCGATGAGGAGGCGTGCGTGATGGAAGCTACAAGGCGATTTGTGAGCGAGGAGGTGTGCGTGAGGATCAGCCCGGGGATTCTGAGGAAGCTGCGGCGTGGGTGAGGCGAGGGAGGCGTGCGTGAGTGCGATGGATAAGCACTTATGATTAAATATAATAATGACATTTATAAAATTTGCCGTGATAGGGGATTTAATATGATACTTAAATTTTAGAAGTAAATTTTTTTAATAAATGTCGTTATAGAATATTTGTAATGACATTTTAAATTAAATGTCATTATGAAGTGTCATAATGACATGGTATGACACTTTCATTCCTAGAGATTTAGTCATGAACGAAGAGCAAACCTAGCTTGGGCATTTAACATATTATAACACTTTCACACCCAGTTCGGATCCTATGTCCCGAGTCCCCTCATATCCCTTTGTCCCAAACACAAAACGACAAAAAAACAATGTGCCGCTCGCATGACTTCGCCCAGTCTCGCGATCGAACCGAACCGCGCATCTGGCTCGCGATAAAAAAAACCCTCTACCCTAAATACCGATTGCGTCGCCCTTCTCCTTCTCGATCGCGTGTCAAGATCAGTCCCGTCAAGCTACGTCTTTCTCCCCTCTCCCAGCCCCGGCGTCGGCGTCGTCTCCTGAGGCCGCGTTGTCCCCCTAGTGCGAGCTCCACCCTTCTCCCCTGTCCCCGTCAACGTCGTCTCCTGAAAAAGCTTGTGGCTTGTGGCTTACTAAGTAAGCCACAAGCTATTATATGCGTTGAGATGCTTGCAGCTACTGTTGGCCACTTCTATGCATTCCCTTACAAGGAGTATGCAGGTGTCAACATTGGTTCTTCTGGCGATTTAAGGGCGAGTCTTTTCCATGCACTAAAGTTTAATGATTTCTACCATGACACAGTCCATCAGGTAATCCCTCTTGTGATTTTCAGAGCAATCATTTCCACACTTTCAGAAGCATTTTCCTATGTTATCTTTGGGTCAGGACCTTTGTGCCTACCGGCCAGGAGATGGATGCCGTGAGAAAGAACAAACAGATGTACACAGGGATGCTGGATGAAGTTCAGTTATCTAGCGTATCCACTTCGAACTCGAGCAGCCTTGTGAAATCAAACACGCGCGGCAGCGAGGCAGACTTGGAAGCAATCAAATCTTATTTGCTCAAAGAAAGCAACGCTTCTTCTGCTCAACCATATGACCTTTCAATACTAGTTGGTACCGATTTAATGAACTATCCTGCCAAAGTTCCTGCAGTGGACGACATGGCTAATGATGTTCATCGATGATTCTTTTGTTTTTCTTATGGCATCGTCGATTGTGAAATATAGGCCAACTCAAACTAGATGCATCAGTCAGGGATCCGCTTCTTTGTTTGCAAATAGTCCTCAGTGTGTTGATTGCCTTAGGAAGACTTTGCTGCTTGGTGGTGTAATTGCTTTGCTTCTCATGTGGACCGACAGACAAGGTGTAAAGTGTTTTATGGGTAATTGTTTTTAGTTGTTTTATTTCTAAATATAATCTTGTATTTTGACATTTGAAAGAACAATTGACAAGATTAAATTCAATTGTATAATCTTGTTGTTTTATTTCTAAATATAATCTTGTATCTGCCTATTGCGATACAGGCCTTACCCCAGAAGCTCAAGACCTGGCCCTTAGTTTGAAAGATAAAGATCTTACCCCTGATGTAATTACATATTATACTCTCATATCTGCCTATTGCGATACAGACTACTCATCTGATTTGCAGTTTTGCACAACTGAGTGGCATAGAAGACCTGGCTCAGATTTGAAAGCACCAGAATAATTTTAAAAACAACCATAGAAGCACTGATAAATAAATAATTAAATATTTGCAATGATAAAATTAGCAACAAAATTGCAATAGAAAATTTGAAAAAGTAAATGCATTTCTTCAGTAAACAGAGAAATATTAGGAAAAAGAGAGACAATAGTCACAACATGAAAAATGTAAATGAGCAGCATTACAATTTGTTTAGAAGTAAAGTCAGCAAATACAAGTTCTCCGGTAAACAGAACTTCACCATTGCCTTAACTTTCCTCGCTAGTTATAAAGGGAAAATCTAATATGATAAATAGGGTGATGTATTTTTGCAAAAGGGGATGCATTTCTTCATGGACAGGCAGGTCCAGTTCCAGTTGCTGCGCCTGCACCTATAGGACGAGGACCTTTTCCAGGCCTTGCCTTATCATCCTGCAAAGAAATATGACAGAACTAATTAGCATAGTTGTTGCAACAAGCTGCAATGGAGTACAAACTAACTAAAGCCCCACAATGTAATTGATATACAAGGTCAGGTGCTGATAACAATACTATTTAACATTGCAGAACTAAACTGATATAGCAAACTGATATCAATCAATCAAATATAGAAAAAGCTAAACTGATAGCAAACTGATATAGCAAACTACCCAAGTGATCTTACTAGACAATCAATCAAATATCTTACATAAAAAGCTAAACTGATATAGCAAGCTAAACTGATATAGAAAAAGCTAAACCATGATCAATCAAATATCTCACAGAAATAGCTTGTGGCTTACTAGCTTACCGAAAAAGCTAAACTGATATAGCAAGCAACTCGTATTTAACATGAGAGATACTAGTGCCAATTGTATCCGAGCAAATAAGATTTAATTTCTTCCAAGTCTGCCTCGCTGCCGCGCGTGTTTGATTTCACAGGGTTGCTCGAGTTCGAAGTGGATACGCTAGATAACTGAACTGTTGGATACGATTTTGCAAAGCAAAATTTTGATGTCATCGATCATTGAAAGTCAAGTTTGACTTCAAAATCGAAATCTACGTTTCGCGTAGATAAATCTGGACTATTTATTTGCTCAAAATCTATTAAGGGTGAATGAAAAATTAATTGTTCAAAATACGCTCAAATGAACATTAAGGAAAAAGATGGGGTTTTTAGTCCCACATTGCTAACCGGCGAGAGCCAGTGTTTCCTTATATGTGTTTTTGTGCTAATGTTGTTAATACAAAAGCACAGGAGGTCTCTACCCTTGGGCGAGCAGGTGCTCGCACCTGCGAGCCCGCCACGCACGCAATGGGCGCTTTGTTGGCGCACTTTGCACTTCGATATATATATATATATATATTATATATATATATATATATATATATATATATATTTGGGTGGGGCCATAAAAAATCCTAGCTTATTTTATCATAGACTCTAGGCGTGTTTAAAATATCATACAATACCGATTGACTCAAACTGAATTTACTATTTTGCCCATCGACCATAATAACACCTATACCGACGAGAGGTTCATGCGAGGCTGCACTAGCTTTGTGCAAGCCACAATGAGGCTTTGCAAAAGGCCCCGTGGCCACTCTAAGTCACCGCGAGGTTTCATGTGAGGGGCTGCCCAGCCACGCGAGTTGCCACGAGGCTTCGTGCGAAGCCTCGCGACTCGGCTGGGATCCTCTGTCCCAAAAAAGCATCTGTCCCGTCTGTTCCACTCTTCGGCGACAGTCGATGAATCATCCGATCGGACACCACCGATGGATTTTGATTGTCGTACCGAATCAAATGATATCCTAGAAAAACGGTGAATCGGTCGGAATCGCTGCAATTGCAATCTCGTCGGATTCGACGGTGAATCCGACGAGATCGCAATTGCGGAGATCCCGACGGGTTCACCGTACCTCCCAAGGTATAGTTTTGTTTAGGGCGGCGGCCGGAAGCCGTCTGTAGTGTTCGATCGACGATCCGACGGCTCGCCGGCCGTCGTCGGGGAGCGGGACAAGCTAGACAAAGACTTTTTTTTTTGGGACAGAGGATCTGCCCTCCTCACGACCGCGCTAGGCCTGGACCGCACAATGTTATGTGATGGCTCACACGAAACCACTGTTAACTTTTTTTTATTTTTCTTTATTTTTCTAATTGTTAATTAATTATTTATTTATTTAATCGTTAATTTTGCCCCCAAATTGCAAAAAACTCCCCAATCCCCATTTGATCTTTGCTTCCACTCCCCATTTGATAAATTCTTTGCATTTACTCCCTGATGGATTAAGTATAAAAGAGTGAAAATTTAGTATACATCAGTGAAAAATGAGTATAAAAGAGTAAAAAGTGAGTATAAAAGAGTGAAAATTGAGTATACAGTTTCTTGATGTGGTGGATGCAACCTTACATACTCAAATTTCTAACTTTTATACTCAACTTTCTTCAAATAATACTCACAGAACTATCTTGTCAATCCTATCAGGGACTGCATGCAAAGAAAACTTTGAATGAGGACTACATGCAAAGTTGAGTTTGAACTTGGAAAGTTTAAGAAAATTTCCCCTTAAACCTTTCTGTTTTTTCCATCTATTCCTTTTTTTTCTCCCTCTTTAAACACAAATTTTTTTTTCAAGAATGTTGGTTCTTTTTAAATTTCTCTCTTATTTATCTATCCATGACAAACACAAAATTTAAAAGGGAAAAATCTTTTTTTAAGAGAAAATTAGACGTTTGGTAAGTTTATTTTTTATTTTCATTTTCAGCAAAAAAAAATATGATTTTCTAAAAAGCATGTTTGATTTGCATTTTTTAGATTTGTTTTCCAGAAAAAGATATATTATTTTTTGAAAAACTAAAGTATAAAATAAAATTATTCTCTAAAAAATAAAAAATATGATTTTAAAAAAAATAAAAATAAAAAATAAAAAAAACCAAACACTCTCTTATATTTTAAGGATATTTAGAAGATAGATGATAAGTCGGGATATATATATACATATAATTCCTAAATATTAATTGCATTTGAATTTTAATTTAATTTAAATATATTTGACCTTAATCATCGTATTTAGACTTTAATTAATCTTAAATTTACTTTTACTCAATCATAATTTTTAAAATATAACTTAATTAATTATTTACTTTTTTAAAAAAATATTTAAAATATAAATAAAATAAATATTTTTATATATTCTCAAAAAATCTATGTTTACGTTTTTTTTAAAAAAAAAAGAGCTTACATTTCTCTTGTGTTAAAAAATCTCTGCTTAGAAATTAAAAAATTATATTAATTATTCAAGATCCATCATACCATTATAGATATAAAATCTCAATGTAAAATGTAAATTTAATGTCTATGTAATAAAATTTGGACTTGATGCCTTTATAAGAAATTAAAATTGACCTCAAAATTTGAGATCAAAATTTAACATCTCAAATATAATCTAATAAAAAATATTTATAACAATTAAATAGTAATAAAATATTTTTTATATTTTAAAAAATCGAAATAGTATTAACATTGCATGATACAATATCAAAATCATATTATTCCAACCGTCAATTAAAATTTCAGCACGACTAAAATTTTAACTCTTATATCTAGGACAAAAATGAAGTAAAATTTGGACGTGCCAAAATTTACGCGGAGTGACAAATACAAATTTCAAAATATGAGTAACAGACTGATGAGAACACATTAAAGAGGTCAAGAAAAAACAGTGCTTCAATTAGTAACGAAAGATTAGTTGCAAACATAAAAAAAACCATAGTGGACAGAAGCATATAGTGTGCATTATTGAGATCTGCATAGATGAGCTTGGAAGAAAAAGCGATGATAAGAAGGGGCATAAAGTAAAATCAAGGGAAAGAGAAATCGTTTTAACTTGAGTTCCTACTCGTGTTCACAAACTATGTTTGTCCAGCTGCCTCAATATAGTGGAGAATCAAACAGTATAATGTTGTTGGATGGTATCGATGTCGAGGCCTTTCAGCTTCACGACTGATTCAACATGTCCCTTCAGAGTGTGTAGTTCGCGGAGCCTGTGGATAGTCCGGGCATAAAAAAGTTTAGAATCCCCAGATATATGAATGAAGAAATGAGTTCATTTTAGAATGTTTATGATAGATAATAGGTTTGTCAAAATATTGATCAATCTAAAAGAATTTGTAAAAAAATCCAGACCTTGCAATTTCTGCTCGTCTTTTCGCTTGTTCTGCTATTTCCGAAAGCTCTCTGTAGCTACTCTTGTCAGAGAAAAGGTTAGCAGTTTCAGGGGGTTGGAGTCCATGCAGAGTCCTCTGAGCCATGGCCCATTGAGCTTCCCTTTCCTCCCTACCATAATCTTTCTTGGTAGTGAAAGCCGTCTGAGATGCATAGACATTATCATATACACAAGCGGGGGGGGGGGGGGGTAACAATCAAATGAACCAAATGCTCAAAATGATAGAATTAACTAAAATCTATATCTAGACGACCAATTGTTACCTTATTCTCAAGAAGGTTATCCCATGCCTTCCCGCTGAGAATGTAGCGGATGGCAAACTTGAACCAATCCAGAGGAAAGAAGAAAATGATGCTGTAAAGCCAGATAACGCCACCCCAACCCCAACCTATGCCTTTTATTCGGGCAAAACCCCAGTCAGCATAGACAGCAATAATTGTTGCAATCTGGACAGTTAACAAGCTTTTATTTCATTGACATATAGGTTAAAAATGACTGTGGAATGTAACACCACTTGAACTCCTATGTTGTGCAAAAAAACTATCAGCATGTAATTTCTTGATTTTTTTTCCCTCTCATTTCTATCCAAATAAACAGATTATCTAAGCACAATTATTAAGACTCTTACAGAAAGGTTCAAAGAGCTGAATACTAAAAAATCTACAGCATTGAGTGGTGTTTTAGCATAAAACCAATGAGACTCAAATTCTGCAAAAGATACTTAAAAGAAGAAACTTACAAGTTGCGCTATGATAAAAGCACTGACTAAGAGAAGTCCAGGTCGCTCAACAAAGAACCAGCTGCGTGATCTTGTAACGAATATAAGAGCCTGACTAACTATGCTAACTTGCAAGTATAAAGCAGCCATCATTTCATCGTCATTGTGTCTCAATGATCTAACTTTAAATTTTTCCTGAAAAGATATGACAAGAACAATTAGGTCTCTTGCAAATTTATGGGATATAAAAGTAGAGGGTATATTAAAGGTGGCAAATAAATTATAATATATCAGTTTTTTGTTTTATTTAAAAAAAAAATACTGCAGGTGACTAATATAAGTGAATAAAAGCACTAAATATGATTTATAGTCGTGATATTTAAGGGGTTAAGGGTACTATATATTAATATAGCATATAAAGGTTATTCCAAGGAAAAAATGTAGCACACACTAGGAAGGAAAATAGATATATTCAATAACTTCATTTTAAGAAAAGTGAAACAAATACTCACGGAGAAGAAGTCTGTGTCTTTCATGGCCCAGAAAAAAATAACAGTCATCAATGCCAAATAACCCCCAAACACAACACCAGTAGCAAATATTTCTTTCAACTTCCAACTATCAGGCATTGGAGATGGTTTCACCCGGTCCTTGGAAATTGTCATAATTGTACCTTCATCCAACAAATTACGAACCAGAAAAACCAAGTAGCTAGGTCATACTGGATGTGGTTTGGATAAAAAATTTAGAAAAAAGGCCCCGTAATTTGTAATTCAATCCATGAACTTACCGTCATTTAAGATTGCAATGATTAAAACCATGAAGGGTGAGAAGTCAAACTTCCATATCAATGCAATAAGCATAAATCCAAGCTGAAATATAAAAGAATGAAATGAGTACAATTTGGCATACACAAGACCATGCAATTTGCAGAAACAAAAAGATACTTACAACTATACGAATGGTGATTGAGACAGCATAAATCTGCATTGAAATGGAACAAAAAATACTAAGGGCAACAACAAAAAAAGTTTACTGAATGTAAGAATTACTATGATTAAAAAATTAACAGTATAGTTCTTCATCCTTTGGAAAATAGCTCTGCTTGTAAGAACGGCACTAATGATGACACTTAGACCGGGTTCAGTAAGAACGATATCAGAAGCACTTCTAGCAGCATCTGTTGCATCAGCAACAGCAATACCAATATCAGCCTTCTTCAAAGCAGGGGCATCATTAACTCCATCTCCTGTCATTCCACATATATGCTTCCTCTCCTGTAACTTCTTGACAATTTCGTACTTGTGTTCTGGTCCACAAAAAACCAATCATGAGTCTTAAAAGAAACAATCTCATCTCATGTTACAGCACTTGAGTGCACAGTGTAAGTTCATCAATAACCTGGGAATACTCCTGCAAATCCATCAGCCTTCTCTATCAGTTCATCAACAGGGAGTGCAGCCATTGATGCATCTTTATTTTGACCAAGCAGTGAAGATGATGGATACATGTTTGTCCCCATTCCAAGCCTCCTCCCAGTCTCCTTTGCAATAGCAAGTTGATCACCTGAATTCGAAAATTTGGTATCAGAAATCCTTCACTAGAGGGAAAGTAGATACCAAAAGAGAAGTTTGAATTACCAGTGATCATCTTTACATTGACACCAAGATTGAGAGCTCTTCTAATAGTTTCTGCACTATCATGCCTAGGGGGATCGAAAAGTGGCAATAAACCAACAAATTGCCATGGCCCTCCAGTACTCTCTTTAGACTTCTCTGGAACTTCCTGCATAATAAAGATAACATAGGTATTGGGAATATATCATATACTTGCTAGTTATTTGAACGGTCAAGGATCAATAGAGCAAACCTGTCTTGCAACAGCTAATGATCGCAGTCCACGTTCAGCATATTTGTCAATTACAGCATGAACCTTATTTCGGACATCTTCTTTACAATTGCAAAGGCTCAAAATCTACCCCCATCGATCAAACAAATTGTTAAGAAGTTATAACGACAATGTAAAAAATTATGCTAAAAAAAAGGAAGGCAATAAGAAAAACTTTTACCTGCTCTGGTGCACCTTTACTTGCACGATGCCAGCTGCCATTATTATCTATGTAGGTAAGAGCAGTTCTTTTGTCAACAGGGTTGAAAGGGAGGAAATGCAATTCCCTAATACCTGCTCTAGCCTATAAAAACAAAGATTAAGTATCGAGTGAACATATACTAGTTCTGGAGTTGGAAATAAAAGTATATCATAGTATGATTATCATCATATTAGACATACCTCCTTTGGGTCTGCAAGCATCCCAACCATAGCAGCATCAATAGCATCCTGGTTCTCCGTCCTTGATGCTCTTGCAGCCAACAGGATCACATGCTCTTTATCCACACCCTTAGCAAATACCTCAATCAGGTTCTTATCAACACTCAGCTTGTTAAGAGTTAAAGTTCCTGTTTTGTCACTGCAAAGGACATCCATGCCCGCCATCTCCTCAATAGCAGTCATTCTCTTAGTGATAGCGCCTTGTTGGGATAGCCGGTGCGATCCAATAGCCATGGTCACTGAAAGAACAGTAGGCATGGCAATTGGGATGCCTCCAATCAAGAGGACCAACAGATTGTCGATCCCATCCCTGTATCTTCTGTGCTGAATTGGATACATGACAATGATCTCGACAACCATGCCAACTGCAATGGAGCAAATGCAGAAATTACCAATGGCTGTAAGGACCTTTTGAAAGTGCCCAACTTGGTTGGTGCTATCCACCAGATGGGCTGCCTTGCCAAAGAAGGTGTGAACCCCAGTGGCTATGACAACAGCCTCAATCTCTCCTTGCTTGCAGGTTGAACCAGAGAATACTTCATCTCCAGGACTCTTGGTGACAGGGAGAGATTCTCCAGTTAAGGCAGATTGATCAATTTTCAAAGGATCTCCTTCGAGAAGTCGAGCATCTGCCGGAACAATATCTCCCAACTTGATGCTAATAATATCGCCCGGCACTAGAATAGCAGCATCCTGCTCAGTCCAGCGACCATCTCTAAGCACCTGAAGCAATAAACCATGAACCAACCATAGTGTTGTAACTACCAGAGCAAATTAACCATGTAAGTTTTTTCTGGAGACCAAGAACTAACCTTGGTCTTGGGAGCAAGACCAGCCATCAATGCAGCAGCAGCATTGCCAGCGTTATTTTCTTCAATGAAGCTGATGGTCGAGTTAACAACGAGCAAAACAATAATGCCAAGAAAGTCTTGCCAATCGGGCGGTTTCCCGCCTCCGTTGGCCAAAGCAATAGCCATGATGGCAGCCATCTCCATGACCCATGAGAGGGGATTCCACATGAAGCCTAAGAACTTGAGAATCTTGCTCTCCTGCAAATACGAAAGTGTTGCATCTATTCTTGCAGCAAAATAAAACAGAATCAAAAGAAAATGAAATTGACTTGGAAGACAAACGAGCAAAAGTGACCTTTTTCTCTTCGAGCTTGTTTGGCCCGAAGATTTGGAGTCGGTTGGCTCCTTCCTCGGATGTCAAACCTTCTCTGGTACATTTCAGCTGCTCGAACACTTCTTCAACCGGAATCCGTTCCTGAAAGACAGAGATATCATTCGTAGAAAAAAATAAATAAAAATTCCATTCGAAAGCGTTACAAAAAAAGACCAAAAAAAAATCCCTTTTCCATGATGAACAGAAAAGATGTTTTCTCTGCTAAAGTATTTCAAAAAATTCCAAAAGAAAATATTTTTTTCGAATCGATGCGTCGGAAGCAAGCCGAACCGTCAAATCGGCATCCAATGATGCATCGATAGGGGACAACACCTAATCACTAACCTCACGAATCTTAATAAAGATATTAAAGGAATTCATTTTGATAAATAATTTTTTTTATTGATTTCTCATAGCGTTGCTTTTCTTTCCTACTCCCTCACCTTCCTTGATGAACCACAACCTTGTCATTTGAAACGATGGAAGAAAAAGTGATCAAACTTAGAAGAATTTTAATTTCATTATTCCGATGGAAGAACATTGGAGAAAAAATAACAAAAAAATGGAGGACAAAAAGAGCATTATTAAACCACAATACAACTATAAAAGTAACTCTTCTTGGTTTTCTCAAACGAAAAAAACTAACTGAAACAAAACAACATCAAATAACAAAAGGCGAAATCGATCGCCCCAGCGCCCCCGCCGCACCTGTCCCATGGAACAAAAGGGAAAATAGAGAAACTGAATCAAGTGTTAGAAGTGAGAAGAAGTTATTTACAAGATCGACGGTCTCATTCTTGATCTCCTCCAGGTTAATCGCCCTGTTGCCGGCCATCGCTGCCCCAAGCACGCGCTAATCGACACCAACAAAGAGAGAACCACCAGCCAACTTCGGAGACGAATCGGACCCTAATGTAGCATACCGACTCTGAGAAGAGGACAAGGAGAAGCCCACATCCTCTCTCTGCTCTCGATCTCCTACTGAGAGAGTATGAATGGCGGAAGGAGGAAGAAAACAAAGATGAGAAAAGAAAAGGAAGGTCACGAGTGGCGAGAAGTGGAAGCGGAGGAGGAACCTCCTCTCGTCACCGGTATTTATAACCCTCCCTCCTCCCCGTCCGACGCTTGGCGGGGCCGTTGCATCCTCGGCCCTCTGCGGAGCCGTCCGCATAATTACTCTTTCAAGGGGACTTACGATGTAAAAGTTGAAGAACCAGAATGCTTTTAAAAATACTAAAATAACGAGCCCAACGCCGCCCCCCCCCCCCCCCCCCCCCCCCAATTTTTATACAAAAGACTCTAAAATGTTCCACTCGGTATTTCTTGCATAGGGTGCATTTTATACATTAAATTTTAAATTAAGTAAAAATAATTATATAATATTTTTAAATAAAGTCATTATTCCATCATTTTAAATCATTCTATAATTTTAAAAATATTTAATCACCCGATTTGAAGTCCCTATACAACACAAAAATATTCTTTGCTATGAATAAAGAGAAGATTGATAACTAAATATAGAATTATTTATATGTGGTGGGTTTCATGAAAAGTATGATTTATTATGTACGATGTAGAATTCGTCATCATGGTTCATGATCCCACATCAGTAGAAGAGAATAAATTTAAAAATAAACAAAATTAACTATCATATGAGATAATAAATTTTTAAATTTTGTCAGAATTAGATTCTTAATTTTATAAATTTAACATGTGATAAATAGCTTGGTCTCCTGGACATGAAAAGTATGATTTATATATTAGAAGAGACATATCATTTTTTTAATGTCCATGTATAGAGTTTTGTTACTTGTAGATCTATCAATGGTCAATCCGTAAATAGTTGGTTATTTTTTAAAAAAAAAAGTTCATTTCTCTTCTCTTAAACATTAAACCCTAAACTTTAAATTAAAAATAAAAATAAAAATTATACTATGTGTTCATAAATTATTTATAGATGAATAGGTAGGTATGTAAAGGTAAAATCTGTTTCTTACGATATCCCATAATTATCCCACACTATTAAGAGAATAAATTAAGAAATTGAAGTTAGTCATTATTGGTGTCGGAAGCACTAGCTAATCAAACTTACATTTTGATATCGACAAAAGTTTAAAATTAGCAATTATAGTGATCTAACAAGTTAAACTAAGTATGTAGGGAAGCCCTAGTTGATGTTAGGCAAGAAGTCCTAGTCAGGTGATTGAGCAAAGAAGACTGGTCAGGTGATTGGCAAGAAGTGATAGTCGTCCAATCACCCATAACTTCCGCTCTAACAACTACGCTCAAGATTATATTTCAAAGTTATCGGCATAATTAATTTTTATTACACTTTTAATTTCATACACTTGCCTAATGAAAGCAATTGACGATCGTGAGTCTTGGAGTAGGAGTCGTCGAAGGCTTCGAATCAAATATACTATTATTAACGCTCATTCACTTACTTTTCTTGGCTCTATTCTATGTTGTTGCATCCTATTTTCTATAATTCTTGCTACTTACTATTTTGGTTCGGAAAATTGCTTTTTATTTATTTTCATTGATAGGATGACTTTTTGGAGCAAAATGGAGCAAGTTTGGATGAAATATTAGCAAGACATGGTTGCATGCCAAGGAGACACACTCATAAAGAGGACCGCACTGTAGGCCGATCTTGAAACGAACATAGCTTCTTGCTCAGTTGAAGTTTTAGGTTGATCTTTATATTAAATCGAAGAGGACTTCAACATCTACAACTTTGCTTCATACCTTAGATCCAGAAAACAACATCTAACCATGCCAAAAGGAGCCACATGGTCGTACGTCTCCCGGGCACGACAGTGTGAAGTGGCACACCCAGACTACACTGCGGACCGATTTCGATTGGAATTTTTGGTTGTTCTATATATTAAACTGATGAGAACTTAATGTTGGGGCAATCGACCCTGAGATGATCTGGAGGATCATGATATTTTGATGTATGGACAATATGATTAAGTTAGGAGTTGTGTTATTCTCATATGTGTACATAAGTGTGCAGGTGTACAGGTACACATGGACTTGGTTGATGTCTTCAGGTGAAGGATGGCATGGAGGCAAGCTAGAGGTTTGTGTGCGCATCCGAGGGACCATTGGATAGCAGAGATGATGAGCCGAGGGACGCGGACTTCGAGGCATACGTGAAGGGTGGCATGGAGGCAAGCTGGAGATTTACGTGCGCATCCGAGGGACAAGGGTCAAAGATGAAGAGGGCGTGAAGGCAACAGTCAAGACTGCTGGTGAAGAGTCAACTAAGTTGTAAGGGTTTGAGTATGAGTGTCTGTACTCAGGGGCTAAGCCGGGAGGGTTTGAGTGCGGAGAGACTTGTACTCGGGAGTAAAACCCTAGGCTTAGGTGTGCAGGGGCAGTCGACTGGTGGTGACTGGAACAGCCTGGCAGATTTGAACGTTATACTGTAACGATCGAATCTGAGTGGGACCAGTCGACTGCCCCAGGGGCAGTCAACTGGTAGCGGCTGTTTCAGATTCGAGCCCTATTTAAAGGGGCTCGTTTCCTACTAACTCGCTTGACGAAACTCACTTGGAAAAAGTGGGTTAGTAGTCTACTGTGGCCAGAGAGCGTCCGAAGTGTTGTGGCGAGGTTTCTCCACCCACAAGGAGCGACATATCTAGCCGGAGGTTATCCGGGGGTTGATCCACCGAAGGATTCTTGGATTAGTCACTCGACCGGGGTGGATACCAAGTAAATCAGGTTGTTAGCATTGTTTGTTTCTTATTTACTTTGTATATTATTGTTTCCGCTGCGCTAACGACTTTGTAGAGATCCAATCCGAAAAAGTGTTATTCACCCCCCTCTAGCACGCCTAGACGATCCTTCAGTTGGTATCAGAGCCAGGTCCGCTCTTGATTGGAATAATCGTCAAGGGAGCGAAGCAAAGCTAGAGGGAAATATGGAAGATAAGTTGGGGGAAGACATCAACACACCACCATCCTACAATCATGAAGAATTCAGCCATTGGAAGGCAAGGATGGAAATTTGGCTAGGGATGAATTGAGAGTGTAGAATGACGATTGAAGTCTCCTTTGAAATTCCGAGAGACAAGCACGGCAAGAGGCTTCGGCCTAGATATTGGACAAATGAACAACGAGAGCAATCTAGGGCAAACGAAAAGGTAATCAATATTTTGATTGATATTTTGCCTAAAAATTTGTTGAATTGTGTAGGAGAATATAAAAGTGCGTGTGAATTATGGAGCAAACTGGAAGAACTTCACAAGAACCCTTCACAAGCTAAATCAGTTGAAATGTCTGAAGAAGTAAGCTCAAGGGTCCAAGAAGATCAAAATGAAGGGGAAGTGTCAAGTTCATCAAGTGAAGTTGAAAACTCGAGTGAGGAGCCAATCACCTCATCAAGAGAGGAAGAAGAAGAGACATCAATATCAAGAATTGAGGGGAGGAGAGACCCTCATTCCCACTAGAGCAAAAGAAGACTTCCACCTCCACCAAAGCTAAATCAAAAGAGCATATTGTATGCTTTGGTTGCAGCAAAAAGGGGCACCACAAGGATAAGTGTCCACTAAGTAAAAAGGAGGTAATTCCTAAGCCCAAATCCGTTCAATTTAAATCTAATATGGGTTGTAGGGATAAGAAAGCTCAAAACAAGAGAAGAAGAATTCAATGCTTCACATGCGGGGAGCTCGGACATTATCATACGAAATGCCCGAGAAGTAGAGAGCTCAAGAAGATGGAGCACCTTAGGAAATGGGAGAAAGAAGAAAGAAAGAGGAGCACTCATCAAGGGGGAGCCTCAAGGGTAAGGAAGGTAAGATCTAACTCTACTTATGCTTCAAATTCTTTCATGAACGCTCAAAATGCTTATATAAATGATAGAATTAATAACAATTGTGTGTCCATGCGTGTGTTTGGTTTTAAATATCATGATAGGAATAGAAACAATTTTGTATGCCAAAACACCAACAATTCCATATTTCATGATAAATCTAGGAACTCTAGGAATAAGGACCAAGGCGTTGTTAGTAATATGAGAGAAGTGTCCTAAGGCAATCGCCTTATGATTGTAAATATTTATTTTAATAAATGAAAATTTACTATTTGAGTATACATGTTTGTGTATTTGATTGGGATCTTAAACTCATTTACTGAATGTCCGCAATACAATTCACAGCATGAGAGAATTTGTGATGAATTCACAACTAGTGATTATCTCTACATGTGCAATTGTGAAGTATTGAAAATATCCCTAGTCGATGAATTAATAAATACGGATACTATCAATTCTGTTAAGACTAGCATGAGTTATTCTCTAATCAACTGATTCTCACTAGCTGGTGACATTGGGATGTCCGGAGATAAACATGAATGCTAGTTAAGGGAACTAGTTCATTGGAGTGACTGACTGTAAAACTTCACATGGTAGTCTATATATAGACATGTCAGTGAAGTTCTTACTGCAGCTTAAGTGCGATGTTCCTTTGACTTGCGGTGTTCAAGTCATCTTAGTCACGGAGACTTATACTTTGACATCTTAAGCAAACATCTCCAAGGAGGTGTGGACCCAGGATGGTTGGGTATAAGCCGAAGTGTCCGAAGATGTTTGAACAGCCTACAAAGGATTCACCACTCCTTGCGAGGAGATGTATACCCAGGCCTATCGTCGGATTGTTACTCAAAGCCTCTGGCCAGAGCATGTCATGTTTAGAGTATGAGTCTCTTAAATACATGAGAGTAATTAGAAATCCAAAGGATGAGAGAACGTTACTTGGGCTAGATGTGACGTAGTCAGCCTAGTGGGGACTGACACACATAGACAGTGTCCTGAACCAAGTGGGTATAAGATGGTGAAGGGAATGAGGCACGACTCATTATAGCTGCTGAAGGATTTCAGAATTCTTTCTGAGGTCAACCGTTGATCTTTCGATTAATTGGGGGTCATGATATACTACTAGGTGTCACTCATGATCGTTCTATAATTGGTTAATTATAGACGGCCAACATAAATCGAAAGCTTATTTAGTCACACGCACAACGAGTGATCCGAGGGATTTAAAACGAGTTGAAAATTGGATTTTCCAATCAAGAGAAATAAGTCGAATCTGAATTTATCAGAGGCGCATCGGAAGCTTAAAATGACTAAGTCTTTTGAAGGCTTATTGGGCGAATTAAATTAGTTTAATTCGCGAGGAGGTGACTTGGTTTGGCCGGCCAAAGAGGGTCCCCACCCTCTTTGGTTTGGCCGGCCACAACAAAGGAGAGAAACCAATTTATTTGGTTTAAATTATAAAATAAATCAAGTGCGATTTGTTTTATAAAATTATGGATAAATAAATTTATATAAAGAAATTTATATAAATAAATTTATTTTCATGGAGATTAAAATAAACTTTAAATGGTTTATTTTATTTTATAAAATCAATTGTGAATTGATTTTTCCATGATAAGAAAAATTTATATAGTAAATTTCTTGTAAAAATTTATTCCATAATAAATTGGGAGATGTGTTTGTTTTATTATAAATTTAGTTATAATAAAACTTGGCATAACGGAATAATTCATAAGAAAATTTCTAAGATAAATTTCTTATGTAAATTTATTCCGTTAAAAGGGAGACTTGGCAATGGAGAGTCTACTATATAAAGGAACCAAGGCAAGCCTTGAATTCCAATTAATCAAGAGATTAAGAAGCTCTCTCTCTCTCTCATTCTCTCCCTCTCTCTCTCTAGGGCCGGCGCCCCTTCTCTCTCTAGGGCCGGCGCCCCTTCTCTCTCTAGGGCCGGCGCCCCTTTCTCCCTCTAGGGCCGGTGCCACCTCCCTTGCCGTGAGCCACCACCAAGACGAAGCGGGTCGTGACTCCTTCCTCCCTTCACGGAATCTTGATTCCGTTACTTGGTGGTTAATTTCTATCTCTCTCTCTTGATATTTTAGTTGTGCCTTTAGAGAATCTAGTAGTTCTCGTCGGCACAAAACTCGTGGCTTTGCGAAGTCATCCCGAAGAGAACTCGGCGTGGACGCGAATAGAGGCGGAGCTTCCAAGGGACGCTACGGTTGGATCTCGTCCCTTACTTCGAGTTACGCGAGGTATTGAGTAAATTAGTTTACTTTTTGCAAAGTTTTAATTTATGATCATGTCCACACATCATAAGATCACATGCTAGATACGTGGTTAAAAATAATTTGAGAAATTATTTATGCTAATTCTTCCGCTGCACGTAAATATTTTAAAATTTACGAACCCGTATCCTTGTCAACATGCACCCGGTCCCAACAGGCGTAAACTCTAAGAAAGGAAGAAACATGCCTAGAAAAATAGGTAAACCTAGAAATGATCAAATTAGATCTAGTGATCCTAAGGTTAGGAAGTTAGAAAAGGAAAATCAAGTGTTAAGAGAAAAACTTGATCAATTAGAAAGAAATCTAGGTAGAGTTATTCAAGGGGCCAAGGATGTGAACATGATCTCAAAGGACCAAAATTATAGGAATGGTAGACCGGGTTTAGGATACCATTCTAGGAGGGCTAATGTTGATCAAGTATCATATTCAAGGATGCCCTATAACTATGGTAGAGAAAAAGTCAAAAATGGCAAGGAAAAGCCAATTGAAGGAAGGGAAAAGAAATTGACCAAGAAAAAGGTCTATAGGGTTAAGAGAGTGATAGTGGAAAATCAAGAAGCACCGGTGTGGTCTTGCCCTTGTAGAAGAGTTGCCTAGGGAGGTAACTAGGGCTAGGAGTTCGAGGGAGAGCTCTAGAAGCCAAGATGGGTTCCATGGTCAATGGATCTCAGGTGGTTTCCTTCTAGGAGATTGAAAAGGACTATAAAGTGTGCCAAGAGGTTTATAAAGCTAAGGATAGTCTTAATCCTAGAGAATTGACACATTAAAGGGAGGATTATAAAGAAAAAGATGAAATTTAGATTTTAATTAAGGCAAATCGGTTTTAATGCCTAAATGCCATATAACTTGATGCTATGAATGAATTATGGATGAGTATGGGAAGAAGCATCAAGGTGAAGTCCAAATTAGAACTTTTGGGAAAGGTTTCATGATACATTTTAGAGAAACTCAAAGTTTGTATCAATCTTGGGATCTGGGATGACTTTGACTGAAATCGTATTTTTCCCAAGTAAATATAGAACCCACAGATCTACTCACAAGAATTCATAATTTTTGGGAATTTATGGAATTAGTTAGACATTTCTGAAATTCAGATTGGTAATCTGAAAAACAGACACCAGTCGACTGCCCCTGGGCAGTCGACTGCGAAAACCCACAGAATGTAATTACACTCTGGCCCAGTCAACTGCCAAATCCCAGTCGACTGGGACGCGGGTTTTATAAAAGGAAAGGGTGCGCCGGGGAGAAGCAAAACTCTAGGGTTTTTGCGATTTCCCGGCAATCTTCACCTCTCTCACACTCCTCTTTCGATCTTAGCCCCTTCCAAGCCCTAAAGACCCTCTCTAAGTCATTCCCCAACCTCGATCTACTTCTAGGGCTTGCTAAAAACTCATCTCGTCAAGCCACATTCTCAAACCCAAGCCAAGATGAGAAGAATGAAAAGGTATTGCGCTTTAAGGTTCATTTTTTTCGATTAAGCCATGTTTTGACACTAATGTGACATTTTTGTGTGTATTCCTTGATGGTTTTCCTTTTTGGGGGGTTGTCTTGGCATGCATGGGTATGTATGGGTGTTTAGGATGGCTTCTAAGAGGGCTAGGGGCGAAGGGTCGTCCCGGCAAAGTCAGGGGGAGTCCAGGTTTCGGTCCCTGGAGTGTAAGAAGCGTTTTGAAGAAAACGAATTTGTAGTAATAAGTTGTAGATACCTGAACAAGGAATTTTTTCAGGAAAAGTCACCACAGTTGGCTGAAATGATCACTCATTTTCAGCTAGATCAGCTGGTTTACTGTCGGCAAGACATAGACGTTGACTTGTGTTCAGAGTTTTACGCCAATTTGACCTGTATTGACTCTGATAACAATTTGTATGAGTCTCGAGTTGCTAGTATTCCTATTCCCTTCTCTGTCATAGGTTTAGCCGGGTTCCTCCAGTGTAGGGCGTCCAACAATGCATCTGTGTATTTTCCTACTGTTGTTGAACCCTTAGAGTTTCCTGGAGTCACTATTGATCAGATTCACATGCAGAAGACATAGGAATAACTCGGAGCGTCTTTTTGATGCTAAACCCATGCGACCATTTAGCCATGTCTTGTATAAAATTGTCATCGAGTGCATCTTGCCTATTGTCACCAATAGGAGGTCTAAGGTCAGACTCCCATATTTGGTGATGATGTATGCTCTAGAGAGGAGGTTGGACATCGATGTCGCCCTACAGGTTTTCAGTGTCATCTGTCATTCTTCCCATAGTGTCAATGGGAAGATATATATGCCCTTTTGTCACATCCTGACTGAGTTTCTCCACTTGCATTTTGGCATCCGTGTATGTAGCGGTCAGGTGAGACACCTGTCAAAGGACTATGATCAGATTGGCACGCGCCAATTGTCCTTGGCAGACATTGAGTGTAGACAGGGGGCATTGACCCTAGATACTCTATCAGGCCTTATGTTATGGCCATTTCTGGGTTTCTTGTATGAAACACCTAGGTATTACTCGATTTGGTAGATTTATGACATATGACTTGCGTTGGTATCTTTCTATTAGCTTATTGAAATTTTACCATGACTAGATGTTGTTTTGAAACTGCTTGAAAATGGTAAAGTATTAATGGATGTTGATTTTGTGATCATTCTATATATGTTCATGATATGATGTGGAATTTGCATAGTATTATTTCATCTAATATGATTTGGTTGAAAATCAAATAATGATTTCTTATATAGAAGGGATGATCACTTAGAGGGGGAGTTATTGTCACAATGAAAATATCTATTTAAAAGAGAGAGTTTGGGAATCATTTTAAATGTCAAATGGAGTTGATAGAAAGTGAAAACTATAAGATATCATGATTAGAAGTCAATATTGATACAAAGTTAACATGAATTGAGAAGTTTAGAGTTTGTATCAAAAGTCAATCACGATTGATCTTTTTCATGAACCAAATTTTTTCTAGGGTAGGGAATACCTTAACAATCGTGCTTGCAAAGTTTCACATTTTTCCGGATTTTCTAAAATATTTTATTCGTTTCTGAATTTCGGCTGAAATTCTGAAATCTGCCATATCAGTCGACTGCCCTGGGGGCAGTCGACTGGTAATATGGGCAGATTAGGTTTTGTGATTTCTGAAGGGTTTTTTTTTTCAGAAGTAGAGTTATGGTCTATTTGGCACCAAGGGTAGAGTTACTTGGGGCAATCTTTTGATGGTGCCAAAGGGGGAGAACTAGGGTGTTAAGTTAGGTTTGGGTTAAAACTTAACTTAGGTCTTGTTACAAAACTTTAGAGTTAAGTTAGGAGGACTTAACTTGGGATTAGCAATAAGAATTGAAATTTGGGAGAAAGCATAGGTTAAGGGGGAGTTTGCCTCTTATGTGTTATGCTTGAATTTCAATTGCTTTTGCTATTATCATTGCTATATGTTTACCTAACTTAACATATTGTCACACATCAAAAAGGGAGAGATTGTTGGGGCAATCGGCCCTGAGATGATCTGGAAGATCATGATATTTTGATGTATGGGCAATATGGTTAAGTTAGGAATTGTGTTGTTCTCATATGTGTACATGAGTGTGCAGGTGTACAGGTACACATGGACTTGGTTGATGTGTTCAGGTGAAGGATGGCATGGAGGCAAGCTGGAGGTTTGCGTGCGCATCCGAGGGACCATTGGATAGCAGAGATGATGAGCCGAGGGACGCGGACTTCGAGGCATACGTGAAGGGTGGCATGGAGGCAAGCTGGAGGCTTGCGTGCGCATCCGAGGGACGAGGGCCAAAGATGAAGAGGACGTGAAGGCAACAGTCAAGACTGCTGGTGAAGAGTCAACTGAGTTGTAAGGGTCTGAATATGAGTGTGTGTACTCAGGGGCTAAGCCGGGAGGGTTTGAGTGCGGAGAGACTTGTACTCAGGAGTAAAACCCTAGGCTTAGGTGTGTACCAGTCGACTGCCCCAGGGGCAGTCGACTGGTGGTGACAGGAACAACCTAGCAGATTTGAACGTTGTACTGTAACAGTCGAATCTGAGTGGGACTAGTCGACTGCCCCAGGGGCAGTCGACTGGTAGTGGCTGTTTCAGATTCGAGCCCTATTTAAAGGGGCTCGTTTCCTACTAACTCGCTTGACGAAACTCACTTGAAAAAAGTGGGTTAGTAGTTTACTGTGGTCAGAGAGCGTCCGAAGTGTTATGGCGAGGTTTCTCCACCCACAAGGAGCGACAGATCTAGGCGGAGGTTATCCGGGGGTTGATCCACCGAAGGATTCTTGGATTAGTCACCCGACCGGGGTGGATACCAAGTAAATCAGGTTGTTAGATTGTTTGTTTCTTATTTACTTTGCATATTATTGTTTCCGCTGCGCTAACGACTTTGTAGAGATCTAATCCAAAAAAGTGCTATTCACCCCCCCCCATCTAGCACGCCTAGACGATCCTTCACTTAAAGATCTACAACTCTCATGAAGACACTAGCCCCTGACTACCAAGTCATGGGGAGGCATGGGGTCGTGCAAGTGAGCACAACCAGGTGACACGATCATGCCTCAAGCCAAATTGCACACCGGAAGCAAAATGATCATAACTTCTTACTGGATTGGAATCTCGGGATAGTCTCTACATGAAAGTTGAAGAAAACTTCAATATCTACAACTTTGTTGGAGATAGTAACTCAAGAAAATAACATCTTGATGTCTAAACTTGGGTCACAGGGCCGTGCCTCTCTTAGGAATGACCGTGTCACAAGGCCATGTCAGCAGACACGACCCGGGCAAAATCTTTAGAAAAGGTCATGCCAAACCACACGGCCTGTGATGGGGGCGTGCTACCCCCCCAAGGCAAGGCCATGCTAGTCCCTTAGGAAAGGTCGTGCTACCACCAAGGTCAAGCTGTGCTAAACAACACGACTCATGCTATTTTTACCAAAACTCACATAGCATGGCCATGCCAAGCCACACGGCCTAAACTAGAGGCAACACCATGTGGCGGCGAGGGAGGGAGGGCACGGGGGGAGGTCGTGCCTCCCCACACACGGGTCGTGCCTCTCCATGCATAAATGACTATAAAGAGAGGTTTTCTCTCCTTTTCTCATATCTTTGACTTTGGGGCTCCGCCCCTTGGCTTGGAGAAGGGTCTTCCCCTTTAGAAGAAACCCTAGAGCCCTCATCCTCGTGAGTAAGGAGACGCTTCAAGAAAACCGGTGACACCACGATAAACTTTCTCTTCCCTCTTCTCTCTTTGTTTAGGGTTGTAGAAGCTATTCTTTGTCTTCTTATTATCTTCCTTGTAATGGAGTAGTTCTCCAAACTAGGATGTAAAAGGCAGCTACAATGTGATGATATTGTATGAACTATATATTGATGCATTTTCCTTATTCAACGAAACGTTTATGCTTATTCTATATGTAGTGTTGCCTTGTATATGTTTATTGAAATTCTTGAATGGCGAGTACATGTAGTTGTGAGGGTTTGATCGTCGCGTAGAGGGAGACAAGGGTATCTTTTCAATCGAACGTCTCAGACATTGCATCGAAATGGAGGTCAACTCCTTACATGAGGTTAACTAACACCACTTAATGGGTTTCTCTCTATCCCGTGTTAGGAGATGATTTGTGTAATTTAGGATTATATGACCGGGGGCACCTGAGTGACATAGGTGTTAGTGACAGCCCTAGAGCCAATCATATGATGATTACTTTTTGGACTCATTGTATCATATTCTTGTATATATATTTCTTATATATAAAGACATTTCTTATGGTTATTGTACTTATGTGTATTGGTGTCAAATAACTTAGTATAATAACGTCCTTGAGTAGAAGGTTCTTATCTATATCAATCGATTAGTTGAATCGATAGTGAGATGATATAGAGAATACTACTTTTAATTATTCCTAGTCAAGTATTAACATTCAAGGACAATGTTAATGCATAGAGACTAGCATGTAGGTCAACATGATGACTTGATCTCACAAGTCATGGATATGAGATATCAAGTTGACACATGGGTATACATTAGGGAATGTATACTGAATGACCCGCCATGAGAAAGTATCATGGATCGTTATATGAGTGTCATATACTTTCTCATGTGACTATTAGTATGACTATTAGTCCTTAGACTTGAAGTCACCATAGTTCCCTACATAAGGAGTTATGTACTTTGGTTTCGTCAAACGTCACCCGTAACTGGGTGGACTATAAAGGCGATTACTGGGTATGTAACAAATTATGCGGAGGGATGTGAGTGATGTAGATGGGATCTATCCCTCCTATATGACGGGAGAGATATCATAGTCTTGATAGAGTGAGATCACTAAGTGCATGGCCATGCCCAAATAAGGCAATATGAGATATTGAGCTTATTTGATTATAGTGAGTCTACTTGGAGTTCAAGACGCATAGATTGATTGGAGGATGACACGGTCTATGCTTCATAGAAGATCAATCTAGATATCGAGGATAGAAGGACGTTGTCACATATTGTGATGGTCACAATTATTAGTCACAATGGTGATGTTGGATCTCGACATTCTTGTAACTTGGGTAGCAATGATGTGTTGCTAGATACCTCTCATTGCTTATGTCCTTAAATAGGTTTAAGGGCATTGCCAACGTTACAAGAACCTATAGGGTCACACACATAGAGCAATAGATGGAGAATAAGTCCATATGATGGACCGAGAGTAATGAAGTCAAAGTTTGACTTTGGCTAAATATGGAAAGTCCATAAAAGGCAAGTTTGACTTGACTCAAATTAGACAACTTGAGTTGGACTCGAGTTTGATCCAAGTGTTGGATGAATCTAATCATGGGAGAATAATGAAGTCAAAGTTTGACTTTGGCTAAATATGGAAAGTCCATAAGAGACAAGTTTGACTTGACTCAAGCCACATCACCTTGACTTGACCAAGTAATGACTTGGCATCATCATCAAGGCTAAGTAACCTCCCCATTTGAATTTTGAATTCAAATAAGGGGGTTATGGAAGGTGGTGGCCGGCCACTTAATGGCCAATAATGGCCATTAAGTGGCCTGCCACTTATACACACAAAATGAGTTTTTCTTGTGTGTGATTGATTCTTCTCCCAATGAGTTTTTGGTTTTGGCTCTCCCTCTCCTCTCATCTTGCCGAGACCCAATCAAGTGCTAGCACACTTTTGGGCTCTCCTCTCCACTCTCTTGCTTGTGTGGATACTTCTAGAGGGTTGCTACTTTGCATCCTTGAGATCCGACACCAACCGAGGAGCGAGCGGGAATTGCGGGGCACGCATCGAAGGTAGTTTTTCTCTTCTCTAATAGATCTAGGTCGTAGATCGGTTTTGAAGCATGTAAACGAGCACTCGTAAATTTTCGAAATGGTTTTCTTCGCTCGGATCCTTTCTATTGGGGCTTTCGGGGTTTCCGCGACGCGAAAAAGCGGTTTTCGCGGCCCGAAAAACCCTACAGTGGTATCAGAGCCACGAGCGAAGCTTGTGCTCGTTTTGGTTTTTATTTTTTTTTGTATTAGATACAAAATTTAGATAATTTTATGCTTCTATAATTTTTCTAAATTTTAGGATTTTTGAGTATTTTTCCTCGTAGAGGCAAAGCGATGAGTGCGAAGCACTTGTAGACTTTGCCACCGAGAAAAACTTCTCCGAAACGGCAAGTTTCGCACAAATGGATTTTGGGACAGTGGGTAAAGGCGTTGTATAATCGCAAGAAGACACTCGTGAAGGTTATTTCACGAGTAGGGGCGCTGCCCCTAACCCCGCAAGGGGCCTTGTCTCGCGATTACGCCCGAAACCCGCTTACCGGGACCGCCGCGGAGTTGTGACTCGAAAAATTCTAAAAATCAGTAGAAAAATTATATAAAAACTGTAAAATTACATAATTTTGAATTATGTACAGTAGTGTGATGGTCTTTTTGCCAAGTTTCAACCAACTTGGGCTTCAGCCAATTGTCAGGCCCCACGAACCCTACTGGACTTCCTGCCAGGACTCAACCACCCTGGACTTCAGCCTGGTGTCAGGTCCTAAGTCTTTCAACCCTGCACACTTAGTAAAGAGGTCAAAACCAAAAGCAAGCCTAATTTTAACCTATTTGTCATTCATCAAAACCCAAGTTTAACTATTAGTGCAAATTGCACCAACAATCTCCCCCTTTTTGATGCAATGACAACCTGGGTTAAAGTTACAACATACCAGATAAAGCAATGAGTCCAAAAAGAATATGCAAATGACATGCTCTAAGATCTAGAATTTTTAATTTCTTTAAAATTTTAATTTCTAAAAATTTAACTTCTAACTTAACCCTTAAACCCTCCTCCTTTGGCATTCATCAAAACTAAGAAATAATAAGTACGCAAACATCAGAAATAAACCAAGCATTCAAGTAATATGCCAGCCAAAAAAATACTTTGAGTATTTGGGTAAGAAAAAATGCTTAACAAGCATACTAAGTTTCTGAACTGATTCAGAGGGGGAAATCAAGTTCTTAATTTAACACAAACAATCTGAGAGCATAAAGAAAATGACTAGGTGTAAATTTAGAAATGACTTTTCTAACACCATTTTTAAAAAAAACTTCCTTCAAAATATTAATCTTTTCTAAACCAATAAAGAATATCTCAAAGCGAATTAATGAAAAAGAAAAGATTTCTCCAAAATTTTCTTTTCAAAAGATCATTTAGAATATTTTTAGGATTAATTTGAGGAAAAAACTTTCAAGATAATTTTTTTTAACACAATATTTTAAAAGAAAAATTTGAACAATGATTTTAAGGATAGGTGAACCAACATTTTCAAAATTATTTTTTTTTAAATGCTACTTTGAAATACTAAAATTAAGCCAATTAAACCAAGAATCAAAGTAATTAGGCTAATGGCCAAACAGAATATTCGAGCTGATTGTTCAAAAGAAGTAAGTGTGATCAGGTCAGTTCTAGTCTATAACACACATTCTTATTAACCTTCTTAAGTTACTAAATTCAGATTCAGGGAGTGGTTTAGTAAATATATCAGCTAGGTTAGCCTTAGATTCAACATGGTTAAGTTCAATTTCTCCTTTATTAACATGATCTCTGACAAAATGATGTTTAATTTCTATATGTTTAGTCCTAGAGTGGTGGACTGGGTTTTTGGTTAGATTAATTGAACTTAGATTATCTATAAAGATTTTAACTTTCTTAAAATCTAAGTTAAAGTCTTTTAACGTATGCATCATCCAAAGTAATTGGGCTACAAAAATATCAGTTTTTAAGGTTTTAACTAATAGTGTTGGGTCAATTTTACCTTGGTTAAAACCTATAGATACTAAATGGTTAGACAGTCTTTCATACCAGGCCCTAGGGGCTTGCTTAAGTCCATATAGGACTTTTTTTAGTTTAAAGACATAGTCAGGGTGTTCTAAGCTTTCAAAACCAGGGGGTTGTCCTACATAAACCTCTTCCTTAATTAGGCCATTTAGGAAGGCTGACTTAACATCCATTTGATACAATTTGAATCCTTTATGGGCTGCATAACTTAAAAGCATCCTAATAGACTCAAGTCGAGCTACAGGGGCATAGGTTTCATCATAATCAAGTCCTTTTACTTGGCTAAACCCTTTAGCTACTAACCTAGCCTTATTCCTGATTATTTCACCTTGTTCGTTAAGTTTATTCCTAAAGACCCATTTGGTTTCAATGAACTTTTTGTCTTTAGGTAAGGGTACTAAATCCCAAACTTGACTACGTTCAAATTGGGCTAACTCCTCTTGCATAGCTATGATCCAATCAGGGTCAAGTAAAGACTCTTCAACTGATTTTGGTTCAATTTTGGAAATTAAAGCAATTTGGCTAAGGTTTCTAAATGCTGACCTAGTTTGAACCCTTAGTTCTGGATCACCTATGATTTGATCAATAGGGTGGGCTGAGCTGACTCGAATAGTTCTGGTTTGGTTAGGTGAAGGTTCAGTCAGATCATGGTCTTGGTCCTTAATTGGGCTTTCATCTGGGTCAGTACTGGACCTAACAAAATCAATTGGTTGGTAGGTGGTTTGATCAGAGTTATTTGGGTCAGATGTTTCATCAAATTTTACATTTGTAGTTTCTTCAATTCTTAGGGTAGTTTTGTTATAAACTCGATAGGCTCTACTGGTAAGGGAATAACCTACAAAGATACCTTCCTCAACCTTAGATGTAAACTTTCCTAAGTGTTCTCTAGTATTTAATATATACACTTTACATCCAAATACTTTAAAATACTTAATATTAGGTTGTTTGTTATAATAGATTTCAAAAGATGTTTTTCCTAGATTTTTATTTATAGTTATTCTGTTTTGTACATAGCAGGCTGTACTGACAGCCTCGGCCCAAAGGTATTTAGGTAAGTTGTATTCATTAAGCATTGTTCTGGTTGCTTCTTGTAGTGTTCTATTTTTTCTTTCTACAATTCCATTTTATTGAGGTGTTTTAGGGCAGGAGAATTCATGGTGGTAGCCATTTCCTAAACAGAATTGATTAAATTTTTGATTTTTGAATTCCCCACCGTTATCGCTCCTAAGTCTTATAATTTTAACCCCTTTTTCATTTTCTATTAATTTGCAAAATTGAGTAAATATATCAAACGTTTCATCTTTATTTTTTAAGAATTTTACCCAGGTGAATCTTGAATAGTCATCTATAATTACTAAACAGTATAGATTCCCACTAATTGATTTTACCCCATGTGAGTTAAATAGATCTAAGTGAATTAATTCAAGAATTGATTTAGTTTGAGTTTGATTAGTTGGTTTGTGAGTTGATCTAGTTTTTTTCCCTTGTTGACAAGCATTACATAAGGTTGTCTCAAAGTTAGGTAACTTTGGTAGGCCTCTAACTAAACCATTTAGTTTAGGTAATTTTCTGAAGTGAGTGTGTGAAAGTCTCCTATGTCATAGCCAAGTCTCATCCTTATGTGTTAAAAGACATTTTGCTAGGGGACGGGTTAACCTAATTTCATAGATGTTATTGTGTCTATGTCCTCTAAGTGTGATGTTTGGGTTGTCAGTGTGTTTGATCATACATTCATTGGACAAGAACCTAACCTTATACCCAGTGTCACACAATTGGCTGATACTTAGTAAATTGAAGTGAAAGTTTTCAACAAGTAAGACATTTTTAATTATAAAATCAAACTCAAGTTCAATGTTACCTAGGTCAATTACCTTAAGTTTACCGTTGTTTCCAAACGCAACTGTCCCTAGACTTTTGTACATGAGTTTTGTAAACTTGGTGGGATCCCCAGTCATATGTCTGGAGCACCCACTGTCGATAATCCACTTGTTTTTCTACAGTTAAGTAAGAAATTTTTAGAATTTAGTTTAAGTTTTTAATGAGTTAAAAGAATGATTTAAAGAAACTTAAGAAATTTAAACCCCAAAAAAAACTTAAGAAGTTTAAAAATTTGAATTTAAAAAGCTTAGGAGAATTTGAATTTTGAAAAACCTTAAGAAATTGAAGACTTGAAGTTTTGAAAAAGTTAAGGAATTTATAAGATTTAAGGAATTTAAAATTTGAATTTTGAACAACTTTAAAAAAAACTTAAGGAATTTGAAAATTTGAATTTTGAACAACTTTGAAAAATACGAATAAAAAAAACTTAAGAGTTTTGAATTTCAAGAAACATTAAGAAATTTAAAAAATTTAAGATTCTGAATTTTAAATTTGAATTGGTTAATTTGAATTTTAAAATTTGAATTTGTTAATTTGAATTTTGAATTTTGAACTTGTTAATTTGAATTTTGAATTTTGAATTCATTATTTTGAATTTTGAATTCATTAATTTGAATTTTGAATTTGTTAATTTGAATTTTGAATTCGTTAATTTGAATTTGAATTTGTTAATTTGAATTTTGAATTTTGAACTTGTTAATTTGATTTTTGATTTTTGAATTCATTATTTTGAATTTTGAATTTGTTAATTTGAATTTTGAATTTTGAATTTGTTAAATTGAATTTGTTAATTTGAATTTTGAATTTTGATTTTGTTAATTTGAATTTTGAATTTTGAATTCGTTAATTTGAATTTGTTAATTTGAATTTTGAATTTTGAATTCGTTAATTTGAATTTTGAATTTGTTAATTTGAATTTTGAATTTTGAACTTGTGAATTTGAATTTTGAATTTTGAATTCATTATTTTAAATTTTAAATTTGTTAATTTGAATTTTAAATTTTGAATTTGTTAATTTGAATTTTGAGGTTTGAGTTTAGTTGTCCTTATTCATCTCACTTGATCTAAGTTGTCAATCAAAGGGTTCCTATGATTTGTGTGAGATAAGTTTGAGTTTGATTTATAAAAGTTAATCTGACCTTTTGTTAGATTCAGGTTTGACAAGATGCAGTTTAAAAGTATACTTCCATAATTGGTTTCCAGGCCGTGGCGAGGCACAGAGGTCTTTTTTGGCCGAAGCCTTATTGGATCAACAACCACTTTCTAGGCAAATCCGCTTAAGGACGTTGTACTTTTAACCTACCTATTGAAACTCCTTGGTCTAACTAGTCTAGGATGTGGCGGGGTAGCTCCGGCTAGTTCCACTGGGCTAAGAAGACCAAATAAAGGACGCCTTCCCTTACATGACTCCTTAGATCAGCTTCCCTAACATACTATCAGCTCGCCCTACCCTAGTACTGAGTAGGTCAAGTGTCAGACTAACTTTTGAAACTAGTCCTAGGTACCCAGACGGGTAAAGGGTGACATTGAGGTGCCAACTAATTTGGTGCCTCCCCCTAAATTATAGGTAGGGTATTTAGGGTCAATATAATGAATGTCCTTCTTGGGGACATAGTATTGGTTCTGCCCTACTTGCTTTGTTAGGTAAGCTTTCGGGACCCACGCTTTTCGTCGGTTTTCACGTGGGTGGACAAATGAGATAAAGGATTTTTGGGTCGATCCTGATTTATATCCTATCCCAGATTTATTGTACACGCCCTTTTGAGATCCAAGAATAAGGTCAAGATTCTTGGACCGGGTTGTAAAAGTTGTTAGTAAGTCCTTAAGGTTTTGAACTTCACCCTTTAGGGTGGAGTTATCATTTTCCAATTCAATTGTTCTTTCATTTTGAGTTGATTCAGTTAAGGTTTTGGTATTAATTAATTGCTTCTTAAGGTCTTGATTTTCCTTAAGGAGCTGGTCATTCCTAGATTCAGATGCAAACAAATTTTTATTTAAAACAGAGATAATCTTAAAAAACTTTTTATTAATTGAATCTAAGTATACCTTAGTCGAGCCATCCAAAAAGAGTCCGATCTCTTGGCTTGACTCGTATTCGGAATTTTCGTCGCTTTCCGAGTCCGATCCATGTCCGGTTGCCATTAGCGCGAGGTAACTTGAATTTTTTGGTGGTTCATTGTCGGAGTCGTCCGAGCTCTCGTCCCAGGTGGCTTGTAAAGCCTTCTTCTTCTTGTTCTTCTTGGGTTGGTCCTCCTTTTTATAGGGGCATTCATGTTTGAAGTGCCCCTTTCTGTTGCAACTGAAGCAGGTCATTTTGCTTTTACCTTCATTGCTGATGAGCTTCATTATCTTTTGGAGGTCCCCTTTTGAAAACTTGTTCTTCTTTTTGGCAAAGACTTTTCTTACCAAGTTTACCATATGCTCCTCGTCGTCTGAGTTTGACTCTGGTTCTTCTTCGGATTCTTCTTGAATATTCTTCTTCGACTTGACCTCTCTTGAAGAATCTGCAAACAAAGCAAACCCTTTCTCGGCCTTGGCGTTAGTTTGTTCATGCAACTCTAATTCACAAAATAGTTCATCTAAATTTATTTTGGAAAGATTCCTAGAAATTTTATAAGCATCTACAATGGATGCCCATAATGAATTTCTAGGAAAGGCATTTAGTGCATACCTTATAATGTCTCTGTTTTCTTGTTTGTGCCCAATCAGGTGGAGTCCATTTAGTATGTCCTTGATCCGAGCGTGAAGTTGACTTGTAGATTCTCCTTCCTGCATTTTCATATTAAACAATTTATTTAAAAGCAAATCCCTTTTTGTTACTTTTGCATCAGTAGTGCCTTCATGCAATTCAATTAGTTTATCCCAAAGTTCTTTTGCTGATTCGGTTGGTCCGATTCTGTTCAGCTCTTCTTTGGTTAGTCCGCACTGGAGGGTGTTCTGCGCTTTGAACTCAATCTGAGCTTTTTTCTTCATTTCCAGGTTCCATCTATCGGGCTTCAGTGGCACCTTGTTTCCCTCGTCCATTGGTGGTTCGTAGCCAGTTTGCACCGCGAACCATTGATCCATATCGGTTTTGAGATACACTTCCATTCTCCGCTTCCAGTAGGGGAAATCTTCCCCGTTGAAGAGCAGTGCTGTAACCTTCACTCTGGGCCATCTGTGACTTATAAAAAAAACAACAAAACTCGTTCCAAGACTAAGTCTTGGATTAGTGGTGTGGTACGAAAAAAAAGAATAAGTGAAGAGCGACTCGAAATGGTGTTGCACCAAATTCGAGTAAAACTGAACGAACAAAAGAAAAAGATCCAAATTTAAGCAACAATACTTAATTTAGATTGTACAACGAAAAACACAAAATGCGAAAAATTGGATCTCCCCCGGCTCTTACGGTGGTTGCACCGATTCAGAGCGTACCAAGGCTCTGATACCACTTGTAGGACCGATGCACGTGAGAGGGGGGAGTGAATCACGTGACTTTTAAAATCTTCGTTATAGGATCAAAGTCGATAGAAAATTGTACGATGCTTTGAAAAACGTGCACAGCAGAAAAATTAAAACGAAAAGCGAAAGCGAAAAATAATAAAAAATTACACGAGGAGTTTTACTTCGTTCGGAGCCTTCGGCGACTCCTACTCGAAGACCCAGGCTCCTTGAGCTTTTCCTGTGGGCAATCCACTAAAAACCTCTACTGGCAAACTCCCGGTAGAGTGATTCGAATACAAGATTAGGTAGAAGTGTAACAACCCTACACTTCCCCTTTTAATAATTTAAGTGCAGACAGAACAACAATTATGTTACCCAACACTTAGATTTATCTGAAGCAGCTTGGGTGTTGGGAGCGATGTTCTGGCAGCGGTCAGACAACGTCGAGTCAAAGCACAAACTGCAGCAGAGGAGCGTGGAAGCAAGAGAGTGCCAAAGCTTGAACCAGAATGAAATTTTTCTATCTTTTAGAGGGCTTGCTTGCTTCCTTTTATAGTGTCTCGATGCATGATCTTCTCAGCTCAAATTTTATCCATCAGCAAGAAGGAATAATTCAAACAAGATAACGTTTCTATCTTTGCTTCACTTAAATAATTTAAATAAAATTTAATCTGAAAAGTTAACCAAGAGGTTTTATCCTCTTACCTCACCAAGGCTTTTTTTTTTGAAAAAATAATTCACAATACAATTTTATTAATAATTTAAAAAGAGATTTTATCCTTCTAGCTAGGCTTCACGTGAGAATTTTAAGCATTAATAGGAATAATTAGAAAATAACAATAAGATTTTATCATTAGTAGGAATAATTTTATTCTCCAAAAAAATAAAAATACGAATAATTTAAATGAAAATTTATCCTCTACTGAGGCTTTAGATGAGGAATAAATTTATAAAATTAACCTACAAAATCTAATTAGTTCACATATCAAATAAATCCTGTAAAATAGAGGTAATGAATTTAGAGTTAATTAGACCCCGTCCAAACCTGGATAAGGATCTAACTAGGACTCAACCGAGGTCACCAAAATGGGCCTAAGTTGGACCGCGCCTACAGTCCTAAAATAGGACCCGTCCTCACTGGTTCGATCATCCAGTGACTTACCTTACTTACCTCGTGCAGCTCTACTCAACTTCTTAACCCACCAGGTCTTCCTGCCAGGGCTCAACCACCCTGGTCTTTTTGCCAAGTTTCAACCAACTTGGGCTTCAGCCAATTGTCAGGCCCCACGAACCCAACTGGACTTCCTGCTAGGACTCAACCACCCTGGACTTCAGCCTGGTGTCAGGTCCTAAGTCTTTCAACCCTGCACACTTAGTAAAGAGGTCAAAACCAAAAGCAAGCCTAACTTTAACCTATTTGTCATTCATCAAACCCAAGTTTAACTATTAGTGCAAATTGCACCAACAACAACAAGTTATTCAAGTAGACCAACTTCTTCACAGATCTGATAGGATACGTCGTCAGCCTGAGAGATAACCATGATGACGTTACGCTTATTGAGTTGAACGAGCCTACATCCTATCAAAAAGCTGTGATGAGCTCAAATTCTGAGAAATGGCTAGAGACCGTGAGGTCTGAAATGAAATCCATATATACTAACTAAGTATGGACTTTGATTGATCCACCAGAGGGGATTAAACTCATTGGGTGTAAGTGGGTCTTTAAAAGAAAGACTGACATAGATGGTCTCATGCATACCTATAAAGGGCGATTGGTAGCTAAAGGTTTCAAGCAAATTCATGGTATCGACTATGATGAAACCTTTTCACCAGTGTCGATGCTTAAGTCTATTCGGATCATGCTTGCTATTGCAGCTTATCATGATTACGAGATCTGGCAGATGGATGTCAAAACTGCATTCCTAAATGGGAACCTACTCGAGGATGTGTACATGACACAACCTGAGGATTTTGTAGATCCAGAGCATGCTGGAAAGGTATGTAAGTTGCAAAGGTTCATTTATGAGCTAAAGCAAGTTTCTCGAAGCTGGAATCTTCGATTCGATGATGCAATCAAAGCGTTTGACTTCATCAAGAATGAAGATGAACCCTGTGTCTACAAGAGGGTTAGTGGGAGCACAATTATCTTCCTGATCTTGTATGTAGATGGCATACTCATCATTGGGAATGATATCCCTTCACTACAGTCTGTGAAGACGTGGCTAGGGAATTGTTTCTCAATGAAAGATTTAGGTGAAGCAGCCTATATCCTAGGCATCAAGATCTATAGAGATATATCTAAGAGATTGCTTGGCTAAAGTCAGAGTACATATATTGACAAGGTGCTTAATCGTTTTACCATGCAGAATTCCAAGAAGGGATTTCTGCCAATGTCACATGGTGTGAGTTTTTCGAAGACTCAATGCCCCTCTTCTAAGGAGGAGAGAGACTGTATGGATCAGATTCCTTATGCATCCGCTATAGGGTCTATTATGTACGCCATGCTTTGTACTCGTTCAGATGTCTCATATGCTTTGAGCACGACGAGCAGGTACCAGTTAGATCCAGGTGAAAGTCACTAGACAACTATCAAGAATATTCTTAAGTACTTACGAAGGACGAAAGAATATTTCTTGATATTTAGATGCAGTGAGGAGCTAGTTGTAAAGGGTTACAGTGACAGAAGCTTCCAAACAGACAGGGATGATTTCAGATTACAGTCAGGGTATGTATTTTGCTTGAATGGTGGCGCTGTGAGTTGGAAGAGTTCGAAGCAGGACACAGTCGCAAATTCTACAACAGAGGCCGAGTATATTGCCACGTCTGATGTAGCAAAAGAGGTTGTTTGGATCCAGAAGTTCATTACAGAGCTTAGTGTGGTTCCTAGCATAGTAAACCTGATAGACCTCTATTGTGACAACAATGGGGCTATTGCACAGGCTAAGGAACCTCGGTCTCATCAGCGAACCAAACACATACTATGGCGTTTCCATCTCATTCGAGAGATCATCAACAGAGGAGATGTGAGGATATGCAGAGTACCCACTGATGCTAGCATCGCAGATCCTTTGACCGAGGCTTTGAAACAAAAGAAACATGATGGCCACACTAGGTCACTTGATATTAAATATTACAGTGATTAACACTAGTGCTAGTGGGAGATTGTTAGTAGGAGCCGTAGAGCCAATTATGTGATGATTGACTAGGGACTTTTTGTATCATATTCTATCATTAATAAAGACATGTTTGGTTATTATACTTCATACTTGTGCCAAATAACTAAATATAATAATACCCTTGGGTGGTCGATTGGTTGAATCGATAGTGAGATAATATAGAAAACACTACATTAAACCATTCCTAGTCAAACATTAATATTCAAGAACAATATTAATGCATGGAGACTAGCATGTAGGTCAATTGATGACTTGAGCTCACAAGTCATGGATATGTGATATCAAGTTGACACATGGGTATACATTAGAGAATGTATACTGAATTGATCAGCCATGAGAAAGTTTTATAGATTGTCATATGAGTGTCATAAATATTCTCATGTGACTATTAGTATGAATAGTCCTTAGACCTGAAGTCACTACGGTTCCTTACATGAGGAGTTATGTATTTTGGTATCGTCAAACATCACCCGTAATAGGGTGGACTATAAAGGCGATCATTGGGTATATAATGAATTATGCGAAGGGATGTGAGTGATGTAGATGAGATCTATCCCTCCCATATGACGGGAGTGATATCTGTGGGCCCCTTGATCCAGTAGGACTGCTAAAATGCATGACCATGCTCAATATTGAGCTCATTTGTTTGAGTGAGTCTACTTAGGGATCAAGAAACACAAAGATTGATCGAGAATGACACAGTCTATGTCTCATTGGTCAATCTAGATATCGAGGATAGAAGGACAATGTCATACATTGTCATAGTCACGGAGGTTAAGTCGGATCTCGACTTTTCTTGTTACTTGGGTAGCAATGATGCATTGCTAGATGTCGCTCATTGCTTATGTGTCTAAAGCGGTTTAGGCACATTGCCAACGTTACGAGAACCTATTGGGTCACACACTAAGGACACGATGCTTCAAAGATTGATTGATCTTAGTTTGACTAAGATTTGATCCGAATTGGATTGATTGAGTTAGACTCAAGTGAATCCAATTGGATTATGGGATTGAGATCTAATTTGAGTTAGACTCATTTAGATTAGACTCAACCACATTTGGATGAGATATTAATTCATTAAAGTGTTTAATGAATTAATAATAAAGGAAGAGGAAAAGTCTCTCTTCATTGAATGGAGAGAAGTTGAAGAATCACATGAGAAGATGCGCTCTTTATTGACTTATGAAGGGAAGCTAAAGGGACAAAAACATCTTCATATTCATGGGATGAGTATAAAAGAGTTCCTTGTCATTTGGATGGTAGCTTAGTCTTTTTCCCTTCCTCTCTTCCTCCTCTTCTCCCTCTATGGCCAAAACCCTATTTTGGGGTTCTTGGTGTCTCTGCGAACTACCTCAAGTTGTTAGCACAACTAAGGTAGTTCTTCTCCGAAGTTGAGAGATTATGTTCGTGTGGATACGCATAGAGGCACGAACGCTTGAACGTGCAAGAGATCCAGCGTACATTAGACGAGCGGGATAAACGAAAGGGCACACATCAAAGGTATATCTATAAGATTAGTAGCTGTAGATCAGCTCTATACGAGTTTTCTTTCGCATGGGTCGCTCGAGGGATCTTATTTCCATTGCAGGTTTTTGTTTATGTCGCCGGGAGATCCCAACAATGGTTACCACACCACACATTATGGATATTGCATATCCAGTGAGCGTAGTGAATCAGGATATTCCCATAACATTTCTAACGCAATTGGAGGAGCCTACTACTGAAATTAATGTATTGCCTCATATTGATGAGCAAATACCTCAACCACCTCAAACACAAATGCCCGTAAGGCGATCCATAAGGGAACGGAGAACTATGAATTCTCGTGATTATGTTTATCTCTAAGAGCATGATTTTGATATAGGGTTGGAAAGTGAATCTACATCTCTCTAAGAAGTCAAACAATGCTCTAACCTTGAAATGTGGATTAACGCTATGCAAGAATAGTTGGAGTCTATGGTAAACAATGATGTTTGGAAACTTGTCGAATTATCTGAAGGTTCGAAACCCGTTGGTTGTAAATGGATATTTAAAACCAAGTGAGGCTTGAAGGGCAATATCGAAAGGTATAAGACTCGTTTTGTTGTCAAAGGATTCACTCAGAAGAAAGACATTGATTATAAGGAGGCATGCTCACCTGTGTTGACGAAAGACTCCCTTAGGGTAATCATGACACTTGTAGCTCATTTTGATTTGGAGCTACATCAAATGGACATAAAGACTGCATTCCTCAATGGAGACATAGAGAAGTTTATATATGTGGTGCAATTGGAGAACTTTGAGTCCTTAGTCTCAAAACACCTAGTATGTAGATTAAAGAAGTCCATTTTTTGTTTGAAACAGGCATCTCATCAATTGTATCAGAAATTTGATTAAGTAGTTATCTCATTTGGACTTAAGGAGAACTCCGTTGATGAGTGCATATATGTCAAGTTCAGTAGGAGCAAGTTTATTATACTTATTTTATACGTGGATGATATATTATTACAAGCAATAATAAGGAGATATTGTATGAAACCAAGTTATTTCTAACTAGTAAATTTAAAATAATGATCTTAGTGAAGCATCCTTTGTTTTAAGCATATAGATCTGTCGTGATCGTTCAAGAGGCATTCTTGGACTTTCACAACATATCTACATTGAGAAGGTACTTATAAGGTATGATATACAGAATTGTACACCTAGTGATGCACTTGTGTCAAGAGGTGACAAGTTTAGTTTGCAACAGTGTCCACGACTTGAACTTGAAAGCAGTGGAAAGTTTCATGTAGTTGGGATGTTAGGCAATATATTAGTAACCCAGAACCGTCACACTGGAAAGCAATTAAACGGTATTTACAAAAAACTAAAGGACATATGTTCACGTATTGGAGGTCAGATCACTTGGAGGTGATGGTTATTCAAACTCCAATTTTGCTGGATGCTTGGATAGCAGCTATATCTTGGAAGAGCGTCAAGTAGACACTAGTAGCCACTTCTACTATGGAAGTAGAGTTGGTAGCATACTACGAAGCATCCAATCATGAAATTTAACTGCAAAACTTCATCACAGCATTGCAGATCGTTGATGGCATTGACAGACCACTGAGGATCTATTGTGATAATAAAGTTGTAGAACTTTATGCTATGAACAACCGCAGTTCATCAAAGTTCAAACACATCGACATCAAGTTTCTAGCGGTTAAAGAGAGAGTCCAGAGTCGTCAGATCATGGTAGAGCACATAAGTTTCATGCGCATGTTGTGAATATGAGAGTTCTTCTTATAGGAGAAGAACTCATCAAGTGAGAATCTGTATTTATTTTATTACTCTACGTTAATAACGAAAAATATTTTATTTTGATTATTGTAGTACTTAAAGTTTAAAACATTAATGAGAATTCATATGTTTATTTGACACTCTGAATATAATATCATGATTTACTGCTATTGTTTAGTATTTGGTATTTGTAAATATGATACAAATTCCTTTTAAAATCATAAAGTTTGAATCATGATTTGTTATTGCAGTTTAGCATAAGGTATTTGTAAATATAATTAGACTCTTTTGGGTCACTTTGGATAAGTTCGAAATTGATATGTACTAATCACATTTCATGTAATTTCCATTATATACATATGCATCTTGATATATGTTGTTAATGACATTCACATTGTGATTACTGTTGAGGCTTGTTACAATCATATATAGTAACTATGATCTCTTTAGTCCTATACCAATGAAGTTAATTGACTAGATTATTTATAGGGTATCTTGTACCCATAAAATTTGATATCAATTAAAGTTTTACTTGTATTTAACATACAACTCACATATAACCTAAGTGGGAGATTGTTGGATATTATTATCTCTATTAGGTGAGTTTATTTGTAAATTACACATGTACAATCTGAACCCTTTAAAGTGATCTAACTTATGTATATTGGATTTTGGATTATTGGATGCGAGTTTAATGTATAGAACCCTAAACCCTTTAGCCCAATTTGTTATTATCTATGGGTTCATAACATATTGAATTCCTATATAAAAGGGAGATCCCTAAGGGTTCAGAGCATCACCTTGACAGAGCTCTTAGTTCTATATTGACCTAAAGTTATTTCAGTGTCGTCAATCCTAAGTCTCTTGAAAGATCTTTCTTTTTTCTTTCCGCTGCATCTTCTTCCATAGGGATCAAACTGATGATGCTAAAAACAAGGATATGACTCTTCAATCGAGTTCATTGTGATATTTTATTTATATTTTATGTTATTATGTCATATTTCCGACGTAACTAGATCCATACTTTTAAATTTTGTGTTTTCTCTATTTGAGTTCTTATTTCGTTCTCAAAATTCACGTGGTTAGAAGAAAGCTCATTTTTAATCAAACTACCTCACACAGACCCCATGTACCCAACCTCAATCAACTCTAACCTAACTATATTATCGCAGTAAAGGCTAACATTTTAACAATAGAAACATTCTTTTAAACAATAAAAACATCACTCATCAATAATCAAAGTTAGTCTTTATAACATAGTAAAAAAAATCCTATGCTTTCAAAATAATACTAAAAATAATTTTGTTCAATAATTGCCAACTTACATAACCTATCATTGGATAATTAATATATGTATGAATATTAACTAAAAACTAATATTAGATAATAATACAATATATACTTGCATTGGAAATAGTACACTAGGACTTCTTCCTTTACATAAGAGTCGGCCTTGAGATGGTCAAGGTGGGCTGGTGTATAAGGCCCCACATCCGACGGTGTCCATTTTTTTATATATATATATATTTTTTTTAAGATGCAACAAAATAGATTCATTGAAAAAAACTTAAAATGAAAAAGTTGGCCATTTTTTTTGTAATTTTTATATATTTTTTAAAGTAAATGCTAATAGAATAATGTCTGTGTTCAAAAAAATAAATAAAAAGATTTAATTATAAATTCTAAAATATTATAGATTTTTTTTTTTGTAAAAGTGTCCCAAAAAAACACACATGGAGCAATTGAGCAAACCTTTTCTTCATCTTTCATCAGCCTTTTTCATTTTTTAACTTTCCAAATTCTAAAATCTCTAAACATAAATTTATTTTGTATTCTGTTAATAAAATTATTTTTATAAAATCGATTTAATTATTTTTTATATGAATACAAATGACTCTTTGTGTTTTTTTTGCACTAGTAATCTCTAGGGCCATGTCCGCTTAATGTGTTGATATTTTGTGATGGAAATTAGATCATTTTTGATGAATTTTATAGTTGCACGATATCTAGTAGACAATAACATTTGAGTTTGATGCATACTTTACAGCCTTTGAAAGATCACATAAAAGATCCTCTTTTTTGAGAAATAAGGAAAAAATATATAGAAGAACATATTTAATTCAGATGGCAAAGTCTACCGGAGCAATTATTCAGCCTCTTAAACAATGTAGCAGTTGACATGTTTTACCGAAGACTAGAAGGTTTAATATGTGAACATGAGGTTTAAGGTATAGACCTACATATAGGATTAGTGGAGAGCTAATGGGCATAAAATATGTCAAGTCTTTGTTTTTTTTTTTGCATTATTGTTTGCTTTTTCTACTATTTATCTTGTACAATTATTAAAGGTTCCTACTAAAAGTGTAGGTAGGCATTTTGTTCTCCAATGGATGTTTCTTTCTTGAGTTGTTATGTTCCTCATGTCTCTATTTGTACATAAAGCACATCAACAAAAAGAGTGGTGGGGAAGATGGTCAAGCACAAGGTGGTCCTCTCGTTTCCTACGCCACAATGGTATCATCTCATCTCTTTATCTAGTGACTTAATTCATCAATTAAGTCCATAGAATTGGGACAAGAGGACGGAATCAAAACCACGACTATAATTGAAACTTTGCGATAGTAGTTTTGATATTAAAGCAACGACAGAGAAAAACATGACTATATGCCTTTTATTTCCAACGCATGCATGTTGCTTTGAAGCAATTAAGTAGAAAGGGAATAAAAAATGAGTAGTGGACTAGATGTGGAGATGGACCGACCGATAATCTAGTGACCCGAGATACGATTGTGTCGTTGCGTAGCCTGACTGTTGATGCACATGATGTGTAAGAACGCATCAATTCATACCCTGATTAGCTTGATTAACCAGAAACAAACTGCTGGAGCAAAATAAGTTTGAGCCACAAGCAAATTGATGCTCTCATTCATCGAGCAAAATAAGGGAATTTTGACTTTCTCTTGAGAAATCTTATTCCCATATTCGAGCACAAAGTGAACTAAATTCACAGAAGATAATAAATGTTCAACAAATTAAGCCAAGAATATAATGGTGGTGTGTGATATGGCATCAAAAGTTGGGGACTTGTATATTCAAATGGAAGAAAAGATGGTCTAGCTTTAGATACACATCACACGATTCAGCTCCTGATCTTTGTGCCTGCTTTTTAAGGTCCATGCATTCACCTTTGAGAAATATTAATGGTTCATTATAGAGCATCATTTGAGGGAGTGGCTCAAATACTACCACTGGATAGACTTTTAAAGTGTATTATTATATGTACATAAATAAAACATTTGATTCTTGGCTATCTTAATTATTGGCTTCTTGTTATCCTTTTGCAATTTTTGCTAGTGGAGAATCTGCTGTAGTCAAGCACTGAGTACATTAATGGACAAATGCCACCAAGTTGGTGCATTGGAGTCCAAGAGAAATGATGAGCTTGGTGCATGTGAAGGATGTAAAGGGAGGATGACAACTTGAATGGTTATTGAGGACAAGAATTGGTGGCGAGTGCGACCCTCTTTCAAGATTCTGAGAGGAGAGTGAAAGGCCTATCTGAGTTTTAAGTTGATTTTCTAAGAGCAGGTTTAGGCGAAAGGCCTAATGGCCTCTAAATCCAATGGATTAAACCATAGAATTTGCACAAATCCAATGGATTTGGACAACCATTATTTCGAATAAGGTGAAATGTGGGCTTTTCTTCGTAGGTTATAGAAAGGCAACAATATTCTTGTTCTACTCTAAAGAAAATTTATTGGACCTGATTTCACAACTTTGGTGAAGACTAATCAGGACTTGAGGAAAGAGATAATCCATCTCAAAATTGCTTTTTTTCTTTTTCTTGTTAACATTCAGACGAGCCAGATTCAGTCTCATTGTTCCGAATAGAATTGTGTTTTTATTGGATTTTTCATGTGGATTAGTGGTTGGGTTGAGATTGTTCAGCTACCAACTAAGCCAGCCCAAACAATAATGAGCTAGTGCACTAAAACGATGCCACGACCATAAAGATAACCCTTCCTATGAGGCAGAATAGTCCTAAAATTTAATGGAGGTCACCACAAAGTTTCATCTGATCCTTTGTGTCTGCCACCTTTCGTCCAGCTAAATAATAAGAGTGCAGTATGATGTACACTTTTTTAATTCTTTGTTATCAAATTTCTAGCAACTAAGATCCTTCTCATTTATATATTCTGTAGAAAAAAATAACTTAGATAAAATTCTGAAACTAGATTTACTTTCAATGATGGCCGTGCGAGCTTATTCCTCCGGATAGTCTCCGAAATACCTATAATTTAGTTGACAAAGTTTAGGAAATCACAACAATTAAATGTGCATCGGAGTAAGAATTGATGAGCACCTAAGCTCTTACTAGTTGAGTTTCATATGTAGATAATCCACTTGAAGATTAAAGTAGCTTCCTTCTACACTTTCAACTTGTTTTCAGGAATCATCTCACGAGTGGAATGAGCAAGTATTCTGCATAGAAGAGCTGCAAACGGCGAAAGCAAATTCGATGATTAACTGCTGTGTCATCCACGATCAAGGATTTATTGGTTCATGAAATAATACAAACAGATGATAATTTACCTTCCAAATAAACATGTAGAAAGATGTTATTGCAGCTTTACTCGTGAGATCGAGAGATCTAGCACGACTCGACAGGATTAAAGCAAGGATTGCATGACCCAAAATCTGCAAAGCCAATAGAATCTTATCCTCTTGGGGTTTGAACAAGAAGAAAAGGTGGGAAAACCCAGAGGAGAACCCTTTCAATTGTTGTTTATCATAGTATCGATCCTCTTCCCTGTTAATCTCATGTTTGCATCTGAAGAATTGCAAACAATGTACTACTTTCCAACTAAATAACAAGAACTATGGTGATCTTGCAAGGCTGCAATATTTTAATCTGAAGGTAAGTGCTATTCCAGAACATTTGCATAAGGGTTTGACAACCGAATCATGTAATGAAAATTGTGTTCTAACTTATTCCTAAAAGCAGTACCTAGTTTTTCTTAATTAATCATTGCAGGGAAATTAGTAAAATTAACATCTATATTGGAAGGGGATGTGAAGATCTGATTCAAAGATTTTCATATAATTTGAAAATCATTTAAGGTTAAAACATTCTTGCATTACAACATCTGAAACCTGAGCAATAATAAGAAAGGGTTGATATGGCAGTATATGTCTCTTATTATATCTGTTATTCTGTTTGGTTTATTAGTTAAACAACAAACAGAAGAAGATTAAAGAATCGGTCACCTACAGTAATGATCTTGCTCCATAGACAGGAAGAGGTGGCCCCAATCATTATGGCAACGCTGTATGCCACTTGAAGGAGGTACACGCATATCCAGAATACCTGCTCATAGACAATATAATTAGGATGATGAACAATATATTATCCGAGACAATAGATGATTTACAAAATCCTTGTGAGGATACCCGTTGTTGACCCAGACGAACAGTGTAAGATCGAATGCCAAAAATACGATCTCCTTCAAGATCAGGAATATCCTACATGAGGTCAAACATTACACACAAGAAATGGATCATTTCAATGGTATAAACAAGGAAACCGATATAGGGTGTTAACTTTGAATTTTGTAAGCAAATTTATGTTGGACATAAGTATAAACTAAAAGCACTGTACAGCATGTTCATTGAAATTTTCATCTAGGGTGTGATTTCTACAGGCAGGGGAAAGGCTAGAGAAAGAATTGGGATTGGAAAAAACCTGCAAGCGAATATGGAATAGTTTTTCCTAATCTGTAATTCCTTGAAAAGGACAGGAGCAAAGGAAGTTTAAATTTATAATATTGTGTTCAAATATAAAAATATGATTAAATATGATAATTTCATTTAAAAAAAAAAAGGAAATCACTGTAGTTCCAACTTCCAACAGTGTTGTTTTTCTCCAGTCAGGGTAGAAATAACACATGATGCTTCCTTCCCTCCCTCCATTTCCTTGGCCAATGAAACTCTTGCCTTGGCATCTTTACTTTCGTATTTCCTTTCTTGGTAGGAAACATAACCTAAGGAAGTCTGAAGTCCTCCATATATTTAAATTCCTGCCCTAAGCAATACAAGTGACCCTATCAAAACATCGCCTAGAATTAGCAATCGAACTTTCATCACCCACCTTTATCCATTTAATCTTAGCGATTTGCTTCAAGTGAGAGAGCATTTTCCAAGTTAATATGATCAAACTCCACCATAAATTGTTGTTTAGCATTCATCATAGTTTTAAAAAGTGTTCATCTAGGTGGTTTTGATAAAGGACCATTTCTCTTAGTTGCTAGGTAGTCCTAATGGGTGGATTTTTTAAAAGTGGCTCAAACAAACCGCTCGGTGGCTTAAGGGTCACAACATATCTAAGGAAAAACAATAATTTTTGTGCATTGTTGGATTATTTAATATTAGAAACGAATCTTAATTCATCCAATTTGACCACCCAATTCCCTTGTTCACCTGAGCCTCCCTCCCCATGCAACTTATATCTCCTCTTTCTCACTCTATGTCAGCCTATACATATTTTTGGCTATTTTACAATCATCTTTATTTCATTCTCTTCCTAGGCGTGTTCTTCCTCTTCTCTTGATTTTTTATTCATTATTTTTTTCAGCATTTAAATATATTTAAAATGTCTTTTTTAAAATTTAGTTGCAATGTAAAATATAAAATATTTAGTTGTTGTTATATGTTTAGTTAGGGATAGCAATGGGTCAGATTCGGGTCGGATTCTATATCCTCCATACCCATACCTATCAGATATCAGATATCCATCCCCATACCCATACCATCAAAAGATCGGATATCTTCTATACTAATAAATTTTTTTCTTTCTATTCGATTATTATCATTCAACAAACATATTAGAGTTAACATCATATTAAAATATATATATATATATATAATTAAAAAAATAGATTATGCATCTATATAACCTACTTTTAACATCAACAAAAATAGTTGGTGGGATTAGGAAAAAAAATTTATTTAATATATATACATATTATTTAATCGAGTAATCAAAACGGATATCGAATATTGATATTTTCTCCATACCCTCCATTCGGGTCAGATATCGAATCCTCCATCGGATTCAGAGGAAATTGTCATCCATATGTTTAGTGCTTACTTATCATTATGAGTTGTTTATTTGAAATTGTAAACCCTTTTACTCTTATATATATATATATATATATATTCGGAAATGTTATGTTGTACACCTATTTGTGAGCATTTTTTTAAGGTTTAGGGTATAGTATTTAGGCTAAAAGAAGTAAAAATTAAAAATATAATAAAAAAATTAACACAAGATACTCATGAATGGGTGTGCAACATATATATATATATATATATAATGTTCACCACCTACACACTACTTAGCGGATCAACCACCTATTTCCTAAAGCCTCTTTTTAATACCTTAGCATTCGTAGTTGCTGGCCTAGTTTGATTGGTATCCAAGAAGTGTTGATCTTTCTTGACTTGCAAGGGCTCTCTACATATATAGCACTTTTGCTCAGTTTTAAATCATTAATTCTAGAAACGCCGCCACGGGGTGGGGGTGGTTGAAATGTGATGGCCAACAACCCTTTCCCACTTTAGAAAACACCCAATGATTTAGCCATATATTCTTAAATAAAAAATTCTATCTCTTGCGATGTGATCATCAAATCACAAATGGCGCCTAAGCAAAAGATTGTGTACAAACCGTACATTTTGTGATGAAGATTTGTACTATTCAAGTTTAAGCTAACAAGTTAGTTCATGTTAGAGACATGGTCCAATGGAATTCAGTTCACACATAGAGGGAAGTGTCAAGAGTATTAAAGGATAACTGGTGACCTTTCCTAGGAAGCATTTGAGAAAATGGTTTCTCTATCAGACTGAATGTCAATAGTGTTTGGTTATGCTTTCTCAGATCTTGCAAAATAATCTCATAGGTTTTAGATGAAACTGATTTGGTGCACATTTGGCTAGAAATAATGAGAAATTGAAGCGTATAAATGCTGTTATAGAAAAGTTACTTTAGAGGACATAATTTTGAGGGTGACTGATGTGTATTGGCCATGTTGCTCCTTACCAATATGAGAGGCTAAGGTTTGGGATACAAATACAGACTAATATCTGTTTAGGACCATTATTGTTCACCTTTTTCCTTCAGGAAAAAAGCCTTTAGGCAATAGTAGAGGAGAATGAAGAGAAGAAGATAAAAACATGAAAATTGTAGACAAACTAAAGCCTCAAGTTTATGTTGGTAGGGGGCATATAAGCGTTTTCTACCTAGTTCCTGTCTCTTTAATCTTTAGGCAATGTGGAACTAAACAGGATTTCACATGGTAGAAAGTGGAGTTCAATAGGAACAGTAAGACAAAAGTCTAACAAGGAAAGTAACTGATAAAACTTTTACAAAACTTAGACTTACTTGAACTTTGAGACCTTACAAAATTGCCTCTTAAATATGGACAAAGATAGTCCAAGGACAAGTAGGAGCATGAGTCATTGGCTCAATACTTTTTGGGAAATTTTCAAATTAGCCAATGGAATTCAATCCTATTATCATTCCTAGTGTTGATTTCTAGAAATAAAAATAAAAATTGAACTATATACTTCAAAGGCTATGTTGAGGTTACGCATTGTGCAGAGCCTCAAGTGATAATGGGACTAATTTCTAGTGCCATATGGATCCCATAATTCTATATATGATAACAATTGCCTTTTGTTTCATTTACTATCATCAATATTGTCGAATTCCAAAGGGTCAAGATTCTTTTTCCTGTTGAAAAAGGCTCAAGATCATAGTTACAAGTTATATATCTTGAGTGATTTTCCACAGAGATAAAATTAGCAATTCTTTTCTAGTCTAAGATTGATTGTTTTAAGAACTTAGAAACTGTAGTCATTTAGAAAATATATATGTTTTCAAAATGCATTCCATGTTTACAGAACCAACCAAAATTTTGATCACCAACAATCTCAGAAGTCAAAACCAATGAGAAGATAAAACAATAGTATTAGTTAATTCTGTCTGCATGATGATTATGAAATATATTATATAAATTTTATGAGAAAAGGAAATGGGTTACTGAAACAAAAACATTATCACACAAAATGCCAATTATTTGACGAACATGGATGTTAATGTTTTAGTTGCTACTTGCTAACGAACAAGTTCATTTCTTTCACCAATAATTCACTTTTTACTTAAATAATTCAACAATATACAAACCTGTTTCCATGATTGTCGCAAATTTACATAATTTGTACTCAATCTTCTACTCTCGGCATTTAAAAGTTATTAATGCATTGAGTAATCATATGTTCAATCATAATGGTTTTAATAAAAGAAAAAGTATGAATGAGCTGATGTTCAACTTTGGAAGCCGAGGGGGAAAAAATACCTTGAACAACGCAATAACAACAGAGAAGAAGGTCATAAATGCAGTTGCAAATATTAATGGCCTGGACAGAATAGCTGATCTTCTGAAAACAAATGTCTGAAACATTTATAATATAGTTAACATTGGCAGGATGAGTTATGACAATGAAAGCAAATTCTGTCAAGTTAAAAGAAACATATCAAACAAGTGAAGATTATACCGATGCCAAAGTTTATGAAAAATGCTAAAAGAAAATACTCAATGGTGTTTACCTGCATGTGCAAGAAAAATGCTAGTTGGACAATCACAGCACGAACAGCTAGAATGCATAGTGCTGCAACAACAGCAAATCTCTTCCATCTTAGAAGTGGCAACTGTAACAGATAGAGTGTCACTGTAGTTTGATCCCATATAGACAATTGTGAGCTACTAAATATGATTTAAAAAATTATATGACTGAGCTACTATTACCTTGAGCATAAGAATTTTGAGCAAATAGTTGAGCCTCACAAGTTAAAGAGTTACTTCTCACATTTATACAGGTCTTAGACAATTGATATTGGAAAGGAGCTAATCCTAGGTATGGTGAGGTGTTGAGAGGACCCTTGTTTATTCCAATGTGGTGAATTATGAGCCAACGAAGGGTTTTTGTAAGCTTAGATATATGAGTCACTATAACTTAGGTTTTAAAAATCAGCAGTTAACCTACGTTCTCTTATCAGGGTGATAGTATCCAAAGCATCAATATAAAATATCAACTATGCTGAATGCTAACATTGACATCTTCAAGAAGTCATGCTAGATACAATAGCCAAAAAGTCAATTAAAATTTTTTAACTGCTATTGCAATTTTTCATGTCTACATGTTCATCTCTTCGTGAACATAAGAATGCAATGAACATGTAACAATTAGCAATAGTACATTAAGGTGCAGCATCATAAACAGAAATGAACAAAAATTTGTCAAAGAACAAAACCTGCTATAGTTACCGCACTATGATTTACTATTGCTTTAAAGCGTGGTTTAAAATGTTGTTTCGTTTTGGACAATATGGTCAAAAGGTACCAATCTAGAAAACTATCAAAACTTAATATTGGCTAGCACTGCTATTCTCCTTTGTGTTGATCATGTAGCTCATGTTCATGAGTATATATAGTGTCAACCCTCGCCACATGATAGCAAACATTAAACAAGATAAGTTCAATTAATATTATTTGTTTTTTTTTGTTAACTGCTTTTTCTAAAATTCTAATTCAATTTCCTATCTAATTCCTGTAATACTAAAACTTATTTAAATTCATCTTGACACGTATTGAATTAAAAAAAAAATAGAAAGAAACCCATTTTAAGTAACTATTTAATTGATATAGTTTTGATTTTAAAAGTACAAACAAATTGGATGAGGATTAAATGATATTGCCATTTGTATGCAATTGATAAAATGGAAAAAGGGAAGAAAAAAAAGCCAATTTGATTCATTCTAAATTATAACAAATTTAGATTCAACCAAATTGGCATAAAACTACAAGCTAGGCTATTTAGTAGCTTATAACCTTTAACTGTTACCTTGAAACATTTATTTTGTTCGTGCTTATGCATGCATGGAAATTTGAATTAGATTGTGTTGGTTAATATACTTTATTACATATATTGTTATTCTATGAAGAGATATAAATATTTTCTTAAGAATTTTTATAGCGATCACCTATTGCCTCTAGCCCTATATACTTCGCTGCTCTCAAAGTAAAAAACACATCTTTCGCCTTGGCCCCCTAAATATGAAATTCCTTGGGACCGTCAATGTAAGGACACATCTTTCGCCCCCTTAATATGAAATTTCTAACTCCATCAATGCTTGGAACCTACATATAGTAGCTCCTCATTTTCACATCTCATTGACAACAATACACAATCATAAATCTGCTAAATGATATGGATGAAATTTATAAAGCCACAACTATATGAATTCATAAGAAGAAGCTAGTACATAAAAGAAAACCAACTTACGTTGATTGAATATGCAGTTCCAAGGATAAAGCTGACAAAAAGGGCCCAAAATAATGGCCAGGACCTGACAAACCATGCAACACCAAAGCTCTGAAACAAGATACTAAGCATTAGCAAATTTATTTGTTGCCTTAGTAATCCTGCATGCATTATACAATGTGTTAGTCAATATAAATCTCCTCAAAATTTAAAAAAAAAAAAATAGTAGTCATCATCAAGTCGTATTTGTCCGGAGTATTTGATGTCGACTACATGGCTCTTATCTCTTCATTGAGCATGGTAAATATAGATATAATAAAACTCAAACAACATCCAACAATGAATCTGTTGACCCTTGAAAAGTTAGTGAGAAACAGTAATCCTAATGAAGAAGAATTAAACTTAAGGCTGTTGCCTATGATCTTTTCTCTCTTTCAAGAGTAAAAAAGTTTAACAATAAGGTAGTTTGCCTAATTACTAGTTACATACATGGACAACCACTTTAGGAACTTCACCAAACTATGATATCTAAAAGATGATGCTAACAAACATGCACCAACTCCAACACATTAATTTTGGCAAAGCATAACCATTTAGCTAACCTTTTGTTCTTTTTGATACTCAGATTAAGTGGAACTTCCATCAATTAGTAGAAATTTGGATCCTAACTTGGATTACCATTGAATAATATCCATTTCTGTAACATCTTTTGGTTTGAACACTATTTTTCCATACACAAAGCAAGAGCTAACAGCTAAAAGAGACTACAAAGAAAATCAAGTTCAACTCCATTCACTAAAAGGTTTAACTCTGTCCTCCAATATAGAAAGAGTCATCAACTCTTTAAATCAGCAAGATGAAACAGAAGGATTCTAGAAAGATGATTGCAATTTAACTTGCATTTTAAATCACTTTCTAGGATTCTTGGCATATCTGTTTAAATATAGAAAGGGTCAGAAAGTAATTAGGCATATGAAGAACGTAAAATTACCAAGGCAGCAAAACACAAAATAATTGTGATTCCAGTTCTTGGTGAATACTCCCAGAAGCTAAAGGGAGACTTGGCTTATTAACCTGAATAAAAACATAATACATAAATTTGTCATTTCAGCTAATGTGACCTCTTAATTAAAGGGAGCATCAGGTTTTAACCCTCCATATATAAGCTATAAAGGAAGTTGTTCAAGAGAATTAATGTAACCTTGTCTATTTCTATGTCAAATACTTGATTTAGTCCAACAATGTAGATATTCATAAAAAGTGCAGCAACAACAGCCTGCAAGAAAGAATTGTAATTGGAAGAAAAAGTCTATCAAAGTGAATTCTAGCTAAACGTTTGCTTTAGCCTTTACCTCCAACAATCCAGTGAAAAACAATGGAGAAAGATCAGATAAGCTCTCAACAGATAATAAGGACACTGAGACTATGCTCAATACCTGTGAAAGCAAAAAATCATTTGTCAAGTATCCACATTAAAAGCCAAATGGACTACTAACTGAAAGAATTAAAAGCGATATATTTGTAAAACTAATAAAGAGTTTGTCACTTAACTGTTCCTATAACTGTGTGAGGACGTGAAAATCTGTAGAAAGCATCTATTGCGCTCAGTGCTGATTTCAACCTATTATGAGCATCGGGCTGGGATCCTAATGGATGCCCTGATGTAGCATTAGCATGAATTAAATCATTAGTTCTCTTGGGTGGAAAGTTTCTTCTATTGTGGTTGAGCTGATGGTTGGAGGGATCCCATGTAAATCCTTGAACACTACATCTTACCGGACTTTGGTATGTTTTGAGAACACAAAAACCTGATAGGAAAATTAACTCCTATGTCAGATTAACTAAAAAAAAGAACTGACAAAAACAAAAAAGAAATTTCCCTTAAGGATCCACAGGAGCCTACAAATTAGTTTTCATACATTTTCCAAATCATGAATCCTGAATTCATTTAAAAATTATAAGAATGCCTAAATTAGTTGGAACAATTTTTACATCCTGCAATATATGAAATAACATTAGCATATCATAATTAATGGAGAGTGTTGATTATTGTTTATAACAAAAACATTGTTCATAATTCACATTATTGAAAGTTTGAAACCATAAAAAAAGTGTTTATTTTATTTCACTTATGTTCTTGGTATAAACTTTGGCTCTTAGTGGCATCAGCGCAACTAAAGAAAGGAAGAGGAAAACAATGAAATATTACATTATGATCGGAGAAAAATGATTTCAAAGTGGCAATATTTCTTCTTCTTGGATCGGTTGACTTCACCCACAGTGTTAAATTCTGAGTCTCAATGCATTAAGACTTGTTCTTCCTCTCATCCATCATTAAATATTGATTCAACTCTCAACATACACTTTGAGTCTCCACAAGATAAGATTTCTTATAGATTAGATCTAACTCTCCCAGACCTCTCCATTTCTATAATGCAACAACTTTCCTTTATAATAAGTTAGATTGAATTAAGAATTGCGTTTAGTTTTGATGGGCTGGGTTTAGATTCTAATGAAGCATATTTGATTTTTGATATGTCATCATGCGTTTAGTTTTATTTACCGAGATATGTATTCAAGAGGTATGCACGCAGTCAGTTTAATTAGTTTTTATTAGGATTGTAAACAAGTCAAGCCGAGCAAAGCTCTGTGGTATTCAAGCTTGTTTGATAAGGGAACCAATTCAAGCCAAGACGAGCCCAAAATGAACTAAGTCATCGAAATAATTGTTCAAGCTTGACTTGCTTCATTTTTTATGAGTTTGAGCTTGGTTCAAGCTTGGCTTGAGCTTGACTCATTTAAATGTTATCGAGCTCTCAATTCAAGCTTGTTTGGTTGTTTAAAATTTTTACCTTTACGTTTGTTTTTTTTTGGTTATTGAGATTGATAATATAAATTTGTTTATTCATTTTTGATTTTTTTTTGTTTATTGAGTATGTGGATAAAAATTTTATTGATAAATATAGTTCATGAACATTGTTCACGAACACTAATGAGTTGAATACATGTGTTTGACGAACATAAACAAGCTCTTACCAAGCCGAGCACTAAATCTGTTGACGATTTACCATCCTAGTTTTTATATTTATTTTACTATGATACTGTTACAGTTCACGTGGCGAAGTTAGCACTAGCCCAAACTGACCATACCATGTCTTCACCAATATGAAACATGAAAAAAGCGAAAAAGAAAGTTTTTCCCAAAGCATCCATGCGTTCACGAGAAATCAAGCAGGAAAGTAACCAAGAAACTTCCAGTTACCCCGTTCCTGCAGTGACTCCAATGAATCGAGACATGAATCAAAGGGCTCCTGCGGGCGTACCTGGTCGGTGAGCAGGAAGGGAGAGGCGAGCAAGAGGAGGGAAAGAGAAGGACGGAAGAAGAGACAAATCCATGGCGATTCACTTCGCAAGATACGCTGCGACTATGACCAACAAATGGCGTATCGAGTGTCCGTGCCCAACTTAAAGAAAATGCAAGCAAATGGAAGGGAGTTTTTTTTTGGAAAAACAAAATAATGCCTTGTTTTATTTGTTTGAATGTTCTAAGAAATTATTTATTTATTTAGTTATTTATTTATTATTTGCTCGAATATGTACCGTTCAAAATAGAAGCGGAGGAGACGTACAAGCCAAGGAGAGGTCCTTCGATGTGAGACGTGTCCAGTAAAAAATAAACAAACATTTCCAAGAATTTACCAAATCTGATTGACATTTTTAGCAAGATGACTCGAGGATTTTGTTCTTATATAATGACAATGACAATGACAATCCATTTTAAGAAGTATTTAAAATTTCAAACACATAATATTTTTTTAAAAAAAATAGTTTGTGCGCATGTGTTCATTTGAAATTTTATGTATAAATTTATTTTCATCTAAAATATACATTTTAAATTATAAATATCTTAAGTAACTTGATTTTATAATAGTAAGCACATTATTTTTTTTAAAAAAAATGTTCATCAAAAGGTTGAAGTTTGAATTTATAATTTATATTATTATTAGAAAACTTTAGTTTTATTATTTTTCTTAATTAAAAATTAATTATATGTTTAATATGATGCAAAAAAAAACAAATACCTTGTTTGTCAAAATGACAAAACAATTAATTACTTTTAGAGACAATTTGAATAAATCTAAAAATAATTAGAATAGCTATGTAATAATTTTGATGAAACTGACCCATGATTATTTTATTTAAATTTTAATATATAAATGATTACACGATTCAAATGTAAAATTACTACATTATAATTTTATATTTAAATTTTAAACTTAAATATAGAAACACACTTCGTACTTTACTTTTAAATTGAACATAAAATTTAAAAATTGTTATATACCAATTTTAACTTATGTAATAGCCTCGATTAAAATTGCACATGAATATATAATAATTTTAACTAAAATGTTATGTGGGCATATATAATATTGACTTTAACTATTGACAACAAAATTACTATATAAATATATATTTTTGCCAAAATTACAAAATTTATGTAGTAATTTAAATATGGTATAGTAATTAATTGTGCCCAAGATAAAAATAAATAAATAAATTTTATATCAATTAATATAGTATTTATTACAAAAAAATTTAGATGGGAAGTGCTTATGCTGGGAGTAGAAAATGAGTATGTTTTAATATTTTTTCTCCAGTGTTTTATAAACAATTATTGTATAGCAAATAATAAATTGAGTATTTGTTATATAACAAATTGTATAACAATCAATAAAATGAATTTAATTCTCTGTATTTTCTCAATAATTCTCGTGTTAACTGAATGTCATCTGCTATGGAGCAGGAGCACCCTCCCATAAAAATTGTTTGCGTTGGATGAAGTATTTATCCCTCTATAGAGGAACGTCGAGTCAGATAGACCTAGATTAAGATGGTAAACGAGCTAAATCGAGTCTTTCGATCTTTCGGATCAGAAATTTGATGTCTAATCTTTCGAATCGAATCTTCATGCCCGGCTTCATTTACCAAGTCTTCGGTGCCCAACTCTCAATTAGGTAGTCGTGCCTAACTTCATTCACCAAATTTTTGATGCTCAGTCTTCGACCAGGACTTCGTGCTCAATCCTACAGGTCAAGACTTCATGCTTAATTACACTACGGCTTTCTTGCATATTTCATGCAACACATTAGATCCAAAAATATACTTAACTTTGAACCCTTTGCTATTATCAAAATCAGATTCGATCTAGTATTTTCGTCATTAATAATCTTCCCCTTTTTTATTTATGATAACTCAGTTCAAAAGTTAAGTTAAAATAGTAAATTAAGCAAGTTTCAAAAGTGGCAAAATAAATATGGTACAAAGTTTTTTTTTAAACAACAAAGCTTTTCCAAAACAAGTAAAGTTGTAAAGTTGATTTTTGAACTTAAATTTTTTTAAAAATTACTTTTAAAAAATTTGAATTTTGAAAAGCTACTTCGAAAAATTCTTTTTCTTTTAACTTTTTTTTTCTCCCCTTTAACATATATCAAAAATATTTGTTTAGGGAAACAAATCTTAGAAAGTTGAAAAACAAATTAAAAAGATGTTTTTTTAGATATCAAAGTCCGTAATAATTTTTTGAAAAAAATTAAGTGAAGCAAATAAATCATGTTGAGTAAGTTTTGAAAAAAGATTTTAAGCGAAGTAAATAAATCATCCTAAGTTTTGAAAAGAAGATTTTAAGTGTGTTAGGACCAAAAAGAATTAGGATATCTCCACAATGGCATGATATTGTCCACTTTGAGCCTAAGCCTCATGGTTTTGCTTTTGGGCTCTCCCCAAAAAACCTCATACTGATAGAGATACCATATTCCTTATAAACCAATGATCTTCCCATGTGTTTCTCAATGTGGGACTAAGTTTGCACCTTGCAACCTCTAACAAAGTGAAGTAAATAAATCATGCTAAGTAAGAATAAGTAAATCATGTTAAGTAAAAAGAATAAACTAAGCAAAAGGGGTTAAATTAAAGAATCAATTTTCTTCATCTATTTGAGTCCATGATTTTCAAGATAAAGAAGAATTTCAAAATGTAACATCTCTCAAGCGAAGGATAAATTTTCTGAGTAAATAGCTTACTATTTCAAAATAGCAAAAAAAATTATAAGAGAGACTTTTGAAAAGTTTTCTAAGTATTTTTGAAAATATTTGTTAACTTAAACCTAAGTAACATCATGCACCCGATGTATTAACCTATATTTCGAACTTACTAAGAAGGAATTTAAGTTTTGAGAGTTGTAAAAAACTTGACTCATTTTTTTATTTTGAAAAATCTCCAATCTGAAAAATAAGTTTAGGTATCAAAGTCCAGACTAATAATATATTTTTTAAAAAATAGAGTAGATTTAAAAACTTAATAAAAATGATAGGAAAAAATTTATACAAGAAATAATATCTTTTTAAAATAAATTTATACCACACACTTTAGGCATAAGTTTGAAGTCATTTCTAAGCAATTATGCAATATTTACTAAAGTAATTTAAAAAATTAAATTGAGTTTGAAACCGAAATTATATTTGAAATTTAAATAATTAAATTGAGTTTGAAATTTAAAAACTTTAAGTTAAATTTGAAAATTGAGAAATTAAATTTGAAGTTAGGTTAAGAACAATTAAATTGAGTTTGAAATTTGAACAGTTAAGTTGATTTTAAAATTTTAATTAAGTTAAATTTGAAAAGTTTGATTGAAAACTTAATCTATATTTTGATTCATTTAAGTTTGAGTTTAAGTTTCGATATTGAAAAATAATTAACTTAGGTTAAATTTGATTTTGAAACATTAGTTTAATTTTAAATTTGAAATTAACTTGATAAAAAAATTTAAGTTTGGTTTGAAAATAGTTTGAGTTTGAATTTGAGAAATTAATAAAGTTTAAAAAGGATTGATTTAGAAATATTGAGTTAAGTTAATTTAAATTTGTAAATGGTGATTTTGAAAAGTTAATTTTGAAGAATTAATTAAGTGTTTTAAGTTAAGAATTTTATTAGTGGTAATATTTTAAGTTAAGTTAATAAACTAAATGTCAAACTAATTAGGTTTGCGGGTTAGTTGGGTTGGACTAGGTTTTTGGTCTTTAACATCTCACCCATTTCTATGTGACAAAATAGGGAAACCTTATCTGTTTTGTGATGTATTAAAATTTTATCTTCAGATTTCAGTGGAATCTAAGATTTGATTGAACTTTGAGTTAGATTTAAGTTTACAAGTAGTAATTTAAAAATACATTTCAATAATCGACTTCTGGGTCTTGGCGAGGCATGGGATCTTCTTAGGTATCGAAACAACGACCCTTTCCTAGACAAAGTCATTTAAAGAAATTATATTTTTAATTTACTATTTGAGAAATTTTAGTCTAAGTAGTCGAGGATGTGGCGAGGTAGCTTCGGCTAGTTCCACCAGTCTAAAAAGACCAAATAGGATACTCTTTACCCTACTTGACTCCTTAGATAAGTTTTCGTAACGTATTATTAGCTCGCCCACCCTAATACTAGGTTGTGTAAGTTTCAATCAAGTCTAGTCCTTATATAACCATTTCTAGTCCTAAGCATGACAATTTACAAAAAATAAATAAACAAGCAATCAAACAATTTTGATAGATATAAAAAACATTTATCTAACAATATAAATTATTTTTCTATTGCCTCCCCTTGGATTAAAGCCTCGATACGGTCTATCCAGGTAATGAATTTGATCCTTGGAGAGCCAATAGTGGTTTGGTCCTGCTTGATTTTGTTAGGATGTATACTAAAAGCCTTGCTTTTGGTTAGGAAACATCTACATTTTAAAGAGAATCGGAAAATCACACAGTGCATGTTTATATTAGTCTGTGCACAAAATGTCTGATACTTGGCATTGTAGATAACATGTTGCGTGGTGTTGCATAGAAGATCATGTTATCAGGTTCCTTGCTGAAGTATAAGAAAGAGGCTCACAACCGAGATGGAGTTGGATAAATCATCGGTATGATTGTAGTGTAATTATGTGTGATTTATCTTAACCATAGAATTATACTAGTATACATTGTGTACATTGAGTAGGACCAAAAGAGAGGTCATCCAATTTTGTACTGACTTCGTAAATTGGATTAGACCTCGGATTAATATAATGGAGTACGATCCCTTAATCCCAAAATAATGACGGGCATATATTATTAATTATTATCTCTTTGATTTATCAATGGGTGAGATCTATTCTGTTAGATCGATAGACCCAGTAAGTTGGGAGATAATATTAATAATATGATGTGCCGTTGATTATTGAGGGAATCTGTGTCCTAGTGAGTCGGGTTGATGATGCCCCCTTGGTGAGCTCAAAAGGATCATCATGTCAAATCTTACAAGTGGAGTATGGTCCGGCATGATGAAAAGGTTGAGTGGTACTAATCAAGGATCAAGAAGATAATTAATTTAATTATCAGTAAATTAAATTAATTATCGGACATACAATATCTTAAACACGAGGAGATGGACGATCGTAATATGTGGAGCTCATATGAAAATATGGGGATTGGTGAGGAAATACAATGGGATCCTTTAGTGGAATGAATCACCATTAATGGATCGGGTTTGGATCCATTAGCGGGCCAAGAACCAACTCCTCCTCATGGTCCCTATCTTAGCCCTATAAATACCCCATAGGAGTCATGATACAAGGCTTAATAAATTAATTTAGAATTAATTCGAAGTAATCACATAAAAACCCTTAAACCCTTCCTAATCTCTCTCCTAGGGCATCTTCTTGCGCCGACAACAGAGTAAGAAGAAGGAGAGGAGTTCTTTGGCTCTTCACCTCCTCAGTAGCTCCTCTGTGGCGTGGAGGCTCGGCCAGGTCTAGGAGAGATCAGAGAGAGAAAGAAGGAAGGGAGTAGAGCTGCCGGCGGCGACCTTTTTCCAAGGCTTTGCGGCGCCAGCGGTGAGGAAGGGATTTTGATTCCTTTCCTCATCTTCTTCCCAGTTTTCTTCTTCCATCTTTGTCTTCACTTCTCCCACTACGTGCGCAAGTAGACAAGCAGGGGAGAGGGGAGGTTGGCGGTCGGAAAACAGAGAGGATCTCTCTCAAGTTGGCGCTGGCGGTATTGAAGGAGGGAAGGGTTTCGGTGGGTTTAGAAGGAAGAAGGAGACTTGCTCTTGCTTCTTCTTCCCTTTCTTCATCTTCCCAGCAGCCTCTCAGTGCTGCCTCTCGGCTGGCCGGAGCTTGGAGCCGGTGGTGGCCGATGGCGAGAGGAGGAGAGGCAACAAGGTGGTGGCCGAAACCCTAGCTAGGGTTTTTGCTACCAAAGAGGAAGAGGCTTGAATAAGGTGATTTCGGTGTGCCTTGGTGACTCCGTGTCTTGGTAGATCGTCGGCCACACAACGTCCAGGAGGGGAGGGTCATTAGGTAGAAGACTGCGAGGTAAACGGCGAGGTATAACTCTCCTGAGCTCCAATTTACCTTTGCTATGTTTTAATTGTGTCATCTTACTTTGTCTCGTCATTTCATGTATGTTTGTTAATTATTTTTGATTGTTGTCATAGATAATAATTAACTAACTAGACCCCGAAGATAAACACAAAAACCAACGATCCAAATCGTCGTCTTTTCCACGGTTAATTAATCCGGAATGTTACAAGGCCTTATCTTTGGTTTTGGCTAAGTTGTAACTTGGATTAATTAACATGATGACGGGACGGTCATTAGAGGGATGAGTCTCTATTCGGATTAAATTTTTTAATCCGTAGACATAGAGAGGTCTCTCAGGTACGACCCCGTGGTTGTCTTGGAAACTGCCAAGCCATACCTCCCAACAATTGGTATCAGACCTGTGTTTCTGGTTTTGTGTGTTTAGGATTCGGTTATTTTTCTGCACATTATCATGTACATTGTTTTGCTGGATAATCTTTGGATGTGCGTAGGCTAACTTTGTGTTGCAGACACTAGATTCTAACTATTATGGCAATTGTGATCTTTGTATGTGATTGGTTGTGTTTTGATGTAAATTAATTGAATCCTCGGGGTTGACCAGGCTAGATAAGTTATTTAATTTTTGTAATTAAATATGACACTTATTCATCCATGCTTTTTATTTACTTTTGATCTAGAGGACATGTACACTCCTTTGTGGAGTATAGGATCAATGGATGTAAAAAGTAAACTAGTCATCTCGGCTCGGGGATTCGTTCATGGTGGCTTGCGCATGGATAGGATGGAGTGAACGAGGTGACGACACGACTGGAGGCGCATTGGAGACCAAGGCCATAATAGTTAGAAAAATCTAGGATTTTTTTCATAGCTCTATTATTTTTTGTTTATGTGCTTGTTGTGTGTGTGCATGTGAAAAACCTCAAACGCAAATAACTAAGTGAGAGAGGGACCCTAAGGGTCCATGACCTCCATTACAATCTAATAAGTGATGCGAACAAGCCCGCGCGTTGGCTCTGAGTGCCTTCCTCCATAATGGATAGGTTTGTTCTGCGGGTCACTAAGTTTGAAAAGATTATAGAAAATTATTAAAGAGCGTGTATACTTCCCCAATGGAAGACACATAATTGGAAATAATTTTCTTAGTGTCGTGTAATGGTAAACACTTAGATACAAATATTAGTATCCTCCCCAACGGAATTATTGCTATTATTTGTAGGGCCGAAGAGGACCAACTATTAATTTTACTTGTCAGAAAGTTAGATGACAAGATAGTAAAATTAATGGATAAAACCTCCTATCACAATTGTAGAATTCGTATACGTCCACACTAACGTGGCATGCGTAATTCTTGGTGTTTTGAGGTGTTGGTAGATTTTGTAATAAATTGTTTTTGAGGAGTCAATTTATTTTCAAAATCTAAAGTGTGTGATTGTTATGATTCTCAGGTGCTTTAAAATGGATCTAGACCCAATAAAACTAATTGATAGAGAAAACCAACTTAATGCCCCTAACAATAAGGATTGGGAATTAAATATGGATTTTGTCTCTACTGCCGAGGAACCCAAAAGTGATCTTGTCGAGTTCTGTGCCGAAAAGTCTAGCGAGATTAACACTGAAGAGGAGTTTGAATATTTTAGGAAATGGCTAGAAGCAGAGGAGACGACTAAGAGTCATCAAAATCAGGCTTCTTCCATTACCAGTAAAATATCCGAACTCGATGAGCTCTTCGAGGAAAGTAATCGAGCAGCTAGGCATAAGGTCTTGAAGAACTTGATGACTATAGGATCTATTCCATACGCTAGAGGGGGGGGTGAATAGCGAATTCTTCGATTCAGATTTACTTGGTATCTACCCCGGACGGGTGACTAATCCAAGAATCCGTCGGTGGATCACTCCTTGGATAACCTCCGGCTAGCCCTCGTCGCTCCTTGTAGGTGGAGAAACCTCGCCACAATCACCTTGACAATATCCGGCCATAACAGGCTACTAACAAACTTTGACCAAGCAAGTTTCGCTAAGTGTCTCAGCATTCATGAAGTCCTCTTTAAATAGAACCCTAGGCTGACAACTCGCCACCAGTCGACTGCTCTCAGGGCAGTCGACTGGTGCCACTGAAAATCGACCGTTGCAACCCCAACATTCGAATTTTCAGCCAACTCACTAGCCTCTACCAGTCGACTGCTCCCATAGCAGTCAACTGGTCCAAAGCTACAAACCTTCTGTGAGTTTTATCAGTCGACTGCCCAACTCACTCACCTAGGGTTCCCGAGTACTGGTGCCAAACTCAGCATTCGACCCCTAAGATTTCCCGAGTACAATCACACAGCACTCGTACCCTCACAACCTGATCGACTCTTCACCAACAGCCTCGACTGTTGCCTTCACGCCCTCTTCATAATTGGCCCTCATCTCTTGGATGCGCACGCAAGCCTCCAGCTTGCCTCCATGCCATCCTTCACGTACGTCTCGAAGTCCGCATCCCTCAGCTCATCGTCCCTGCTATCAACGGTCCCTTAGATGCGCACGCAAGCCTCTAGCTTGCCACCATGCCATCCTTCACCTGAAGACATCAACCAAGTCCATGTGTACCTGTACACCTGCACACTCATGTACATATATTAGTCCAACAATAAATCCTAACATAACCGTATTGACCAACACACATCAAAATACCATGATCCTCCAGATCATCTCAGGGCCAATTGTCCCAACAATGACAACTGTCTTAGTTGAGGGTATGCCCGTAAGGGAACAAGTCCTCAAAATGATGGCTTGGCTGAAGGAGATAGAAATCCTTGGAGAAAAAATTGATGGGGAAACCTAGATCAATTTTATCCTCTTATCTCTACCAAAGAGTTTTGAGGAGTTCCGCCTAAGATACAATATGGACTGTAACGACCCGCCTTCTGGTGCTATTATTTAAGGCGGATCGCTACTACTAACTGACTGGCTGGCTGGCTGGCTAATTACTGATTTCTAATTCCTGGATGCTAAACCCAACTGGGAGAATTTAAAAATTCTTATTCTCTTAATTATTTTTGCTATGTACTGAACTAACAATTTATAACTTAAGCATGCTGCGGTAACTTATAAACATGTTGGAAGTACTAACCAGCGAAAATAAAATAAAACATGAGCTACAATGTACCAAATTCGTATCCAACAAGCATAACGACATAAATAGAGTTCCACAGTTCTCTAGGGCATTTATCACATGATTTTGGAGGGTTTCTAGCATGCATAGCAACCTAGAGATCGCAAATCAACATATAGAAGCAATAACAGGAACGTGCCAAGTTTGTATCAAGTTCTTATTAAAACTATTCATTATTCATATCTAAGGCCATCCTTAGCTACTGGGTGGCATTCTATATAGTGCATTAATCTCAGAACAAGCATATCCTAAGTATTTAGCATGTAGATCGAAAGTATCAAGTTCTTACCCCTAACGCTTAAGCATGGATCCAAATCCCCATATTACAAGTAGTAACTCATATCATTCAACAACCACCAACCAATTATTAAATCAGGTAAATAAGCTACTTTAGGTACACTAGGCACCACAAATAACGAGTCTAAACAAGTTAATACATGGTTCTCATAATATATTGCGGAATAACTAAAGAAGCATGAAAAGGACTATTTCTATGCTTTGCAAGTTCCGAAGACTTTTATTCCAACTCCACCATCACACACACTTTGCATCAAGCCCGCCGCCTCCGCTACTAGTGCTTTCCTTTACCTGTATCTGCAGTATAAGGAAATGCAAACTAATAAGCATAAAGCTTAGTAAGTACCATCTAGCCTCACAAAACTATAAAAACTCGAATTATGCTTTTGTAAAACATGCTATGCAAATACACGCTCATGTCCATAAGTAATCATGCTAGGCTCATGCTAAAATACATATCATAGAATGTCATGGCATATAACTGAGACATGACACATACTGAACTAAAACTGAAAACTAAGCTATAGCACGTCATACATATCTGAACTGAAACTGTAGCTAACTAACATAAAACAAATCATTAGATTCACCACATGCTATAATGAATTCCTGAAAGCTAAGTACACATAGTAGGTGAAAGTAATAATCAACCGCTGTGGGCCCGACAATGTACCAACTGTGCGTGCATCCCTAATAAATCCGAGGTAGCTTATCCCGAATCCATTAGGGTTCTACTAGGTTATCTGAACCTAGGGGCAACTAAGGAGCCCATCCCATACTAGGTTATCTGAACCTAGGGGCAACTTGGAGCCCATCCCTGGACCGAAGTCCGGTACAATGCCAACTGAAAATAAAATAGTTCTTTTATACTTTTTTTCCTTTTTTTTTTCTTCTGATTCTTGCTTTTATTAGGTTATCTAAACCTAGGGCAACTAGGAGCCCATCCCGTTGGACCTTGGTCCCAATCATAAACTGAAGTAAGAATTTCTATTCTTTAATGCTTTCTATAGCATTAACTGAACTGAACAATTTAACAAACACCTAACGTGCTCCTTGACCCAAAACCGAAGGGTAATACAACGTGCTTGTTCATAATTTACAATTTTTAATTATAAAACATACATATAAGGAAATAAAGCATACGGAATATCAACTGAAACTACTTATACCGCAGGTGAGGGGTACTTACATCCTGCGCTAGGTTTTCTTACGAATAAAATCTGAAATCTCCGAGGGAACGTCGAACTTCGACGTTCTTCTTGCTTCTTGGCGTTCTCCTCGCGTCTACGAGGATCCCCGTAGAGACTAGGGCCTCTTGAGACCTTCCCATTGCTTCCCCTTTTGTCTTGGGCGACAAGAGAAGAGGAGGAGAGGAGGGGGCGTCGGCGCACCCTTGGCTTACGAAACCTAAAGAAAATTTCCTCCTTTAATTCTTTAATTCCTTATTTATATTAAGTTGTAAAATAACCCTAAGTTAAATACATATCTAGAATACTCTATTATTTCACTAAAGGAAACTCCCATTGAGCTAATGGTTCGTAGAACCATGACAAGGGTTTAAACTCATTAGAGGTTGTGGGTTCAAAACCTGTTAATGCCATTAACTCATTTCCGTTCTTTTTGCCACTTCTTTCTATGGGAAAATTCCATAAAAGTTCTGAAAATCCCAGAAAAAATCCTAGAATGTTTCTAAAATTATTTTATGAATGTTTCGGGCATTACAATCCCCCATACCTTGTAAAAAGTTCGTCCTTGAACTTAAAACAACTCGGGGTATGTCTGCTTCATGCTGTCCTCTGGTTCCCATGTTGCCTCTTCTACTCTGTGATTTTGTCATATGACTTTCACTAATGGTACCTCCTTGTTCTGCAATTTCTTAACTGCTCAGTCTATTATCTGAATAGGCCGACTATCATAACTGAGATCTTCGCGGACTTGTACCGTCTGTGGCTCTATTACCTGGGTGGCATCTGGGATATGCTTCTTCAGCATGGAGACATGAAATACATTGTGGATAGCTGACATCTCCTGAGGTAGCTCTAGCTCATAAGCCACCTTGCCAACTCTTCTAGTGATGGGGTATGATCCTACATATCTAGGACTTAGCTTGCCCTTCTTTCCAAAACGCATTACTCCCTTCATGGGAGCCACTCTGAGGAATACTGAATCCCCAACTTCAAACTCTAATGGTCTGCGCCGTGTATCAGCATAGCTCTTCTGGCGGCTTTGAGCTGTTTCTATTCTCTGGCGGATCTGCTGTATGGCTACGGTGGTATCATCTATAAGATCTGTCTGTAGGCCTAACTCTTGCCTCTCACCACCTTCATACCAGCAGATAGGAGATCTACACCTCCGCCTATATAAAGTCTCATAGGGTGCCATGCCGATAGTGGCCTGATAACTATTGTTGTAGGCGAATTCTGCTAAGCACAGGTATCTGCACCAACTGCCCTTGAAATCTAAAGCACAAGCTCTGAGCATATCTTCTAGTACTTGATTAACTCTCTCTATCTGACCATCTGTCTGAGGGTGGAAAGCTGTGCTAAATTTCAGTTTGGTGCCTAGTGCTGCCTGTACACACTCCTAGAAGTGCGAAGTGAACCTACTGTCCCTATCTGAAATGATAGTCCTAGGGACTCCATGTAGTCTGACGATCTCCTTGAGGTATAACTGAGCTAGCTGTTCCATGGAATAGGAGATCCTGATAGCTAGGAAGTGGGCAGACTTAGTCAATCTGTCAACTATTACCCAGATCGCATCATATCCATTCGTTGTTCTGGGTAGTCCCACTATAAAATCCATGGAAATATCTTCCCATTTCCATTCTGGAATCTGGATAGGTTGCAGAACTCCTCCTGGTCTCTGATATTCTGCCTTGACCCTTTGGCATGTCAGACAGGTACTGACATATCTGGCGATGTCTCTCTTCATCCCAGGCCACCAAAAACGTCCCCTGAGGTCTTGGTACATTTTGGTGAAACCAAGATGCATCGCATAAGGAGATCCATGCGCTTCCTCCAGGATCTTCCTTCGGAGCTCTTCTTGGTTCGGAACACATAGGCGGTCACCGTAGTACAGTATCCCACTATCTGATAGGCGAAACTCCCCATTTTCTGATTCTGCTATCCCCTGCTTGATTTTTTGAAGGTCAGGATCTTGATCCTGTGCTGTCTGGATGTCTTCAATCAGTGTTGACACTAATGTCAAAGTGGAGAGCTGTCCAACTACAATTTCTAGCCCGAACTGTGACATTTCCTTCCGAAGGGGCTGTGACATCGTAGGCAAAGCTAGTAGGGTGGCACTAGATTTCCTGCTAAGTGCGTCTGCCACCTTATTAGCTTTACCTGGATGGTAGAGGATGTCAATGTCATAATTCTTGACCAGCTCAAGCCATCTGCGTTGCCTCATGTTTAGATCCTTCTGAGTAAAGAAATACTTCAGACTCTGATGATCTGTAAAAATCCTACACTGAGCTCCGTATAAGTAATGCCTCCAGATCTTGAGAGCGAACACTACTGCAGCCAGCTCAAGGTCATGAGTAGGGTAGTTCTTTTCATAATCCTTGTGTTGTCTAGAGGCATAGGCGATAACCTTGCCATTCTGCATCAGTACTGCTCTAAGTCCTAATTTAGAAGCATCACTATATATGTCAAAGCTGTCAGTGGTCTCTGGAAGAGTCAAGATGGGAGCACTAGTCAATCTTCTCTTTAATTCTGTAAAACTGTTCTCGTAGTCCTCTGTCCACTGAAACCTTCTATTCTTTCTGGTAAGAGCTGTCAGTGGGGAGGCTATTCTGGAGAAATTCTCTACAAACTTCCTGTAGTAACCGGCTAGGCCCAGAAAACTTCTGATCTCACTGGCATTCTTCGGTCTAACCCAGTTGCTTACTGCTTCTATTTTGCTAGGGTCTACCATCACCCCTTCCTTGGAGATGATGTGACCTAGAAAAGATACCCGATCGAGCCAGAATTCACATTTTAAGAATTTTGCATATAGCTGGCTCTGCTGAAGAATCTGCAATACTGTCCTGAGATGTTCAACATGTTCCTCCTGAGTTCTTGAGTAGACAAGGATGTCATCAATGAAGACGATGACAAACTTATCTAAGTACTCTCTGAATACTCTATTCATGAGGTCTATAAATGTCGCTGGAGCATTTGTGACCCCAAAAGGCATGACTACAAACTCGTAGTGCCCATACCTGGTTCTGAAAGATGTCTTGGGAATATCACCCTCTCTGACTTTGACCTGGTGATAGCCAGATCTCAAATCTATCTTTGAGAAGACTGTGGATCCCTTTAGCTGATCGAACAAATCATCGATCCTGGGTAGAGGGTACCGGTTCTTGATGGTGACTTGATTCAGAGCTCGGTAATCTATACATAGGCGCATGGACCCGTCTTTCTTCTTCACGAACAACACTGGAGCCCCCCAAGGTGAGTGGCTAGGGCGTATAAAGCCCTTGTCGAGCAGTTCCCGTAGTTGCTCCTGAAGTTCTCTCAATTCTGCTTGAGCCATTCTGTAGGGTGCTTTTGAAATGGGGTTCGTACCTGGAATGAGATCTATCTCGAACTCTATCTCCCTGTCGGGGGCTAAGCCTGGTAATTCTTCAGGGAAAACTGCTGGGTAGTCGCATACCACGCGGACTTCTTCCAGCTTTTGGTTCTTCTCTTGCGTGGTATTGACTACATGTGCTAGAAATCCAGTGCATCCTGTATTCAGCAGTTTCTGTGCTTTCATGGCGGAGAGAAATTTCTTGGCCTTCTTCTTCGGTTCTCCGATGTATTCAAACTGCTCTCCTGCCTCTGGTTGGAATACAACTTTCCTTTTTCGGCACTCTATAGAAGCGCCGTATTTGCTCAGGAAGTCCATCCCAAAAATGACATCATAGTCGGACATATTCAGTATTACCAGATCACCGTAAAGCTCTCTGTCTGAAATGTTGACTGGTATGGCACGGAGCCAGTGTGTAGATGCCATGATGTCTCCGGAGGGCAGAGTAGTCAGGAACTGACCACCAAGTACGTCTGGAGGTACTGCTAGTTTTTCGGCGAATGTCCTGGATACATATGAATGGGTTGCCCCAGTATCGAAAAGTACAGATGCATGCAGGTTTAAAATACTAATCTGACCTGTAACAACTGTAGAGGCGGTGGCTACATCCTCTCTGGTCAGTGAGAAAACCGTGCATTTGTAGTAGCTGGTGGAGCCTCTAATCTGCCTGATTGATCTGAGGACCCTCTAGTGCCGTCTGCATCAGATGAAGCTGAGCCGGCTTACCTCCATACTGAATAGGCGGTGGGGGAGGTAAGTTGGCCTTGTTAGGGCATTGCTTGGCCATATGCCCTTCCTGACCACAGGTGTAGCACCCTCGTGTGCCCAGGCGGCAGACTCCTGAGTGCTGTCTACCACACATGGAACAGGTGGGATACTTGGTTTGCTTGTTGGCTGGCTCCCCTTTCGGATTGTTCCACTGTTTTCTTTTGCCTTGATTCTTTCCTTTCCAGCTGGAGTTGGAGCCCTGGGGTTTCTGAGTTCCCGTGCTACTGCCTTGGCCCTTATTCTCTGTCACGACTGCCTTCTGCTGCCGCATGCTGTTCAGGTAGTGCTCGGTGATCAGAGCACTGCTAACTAGTTCTTCTGAGGTTTGCGGCCTATGGACGCCGCTGGCCACATTCAGTGCTATCTCTGGCCTTAGCATCTTGAGCATTAGCCTGACTCGCTCTCGTTCAATACTGACTAGTTCAGGGCACAGGCGAGCCAGTCTGTTGAATCTCCTCACGGATTTCTCTACTGATAGGTTGCCCTACCGAAATTCAGTGAAGTCGTCGTAGTGGCGGTTTGTGACCCGCAGGTGGAAGAATTCGTTAAAGAACTCTTCCGCAAAGCTAGCCCAGGTCATCTGATTGACTGGGCGTTTCATCTTGACACGCTCCCACCACATGCGCACGTCCCCGTCCAGGCAAAAGGAGGCACACTTCACCTTCTCGTGCTCTAGCCAGTCTAGGAGCTCCATGGTACTCTCTAGTGTCTTGAACCAAGCTTGGGCATCCCATGGTTCACTGGTGCCTGAGAAGGCCCCTGGCTTGATCTTCTGCCACTGGATCAGATAAGCTTCCCTTTTTGCCCCTGCTGCTAGGGCTACTGGCATGTCTGGTGGGACTGGTGCCACGGGTGGAACCTCCGTCACTATCGGCGTCTCCACCTGGGGCTCTGGGGTAACAGTGGGAGTAGCCTGCTGATTAGCTGTTAGAGCAGCAATTACTTGCTGCTGTTCCGCTACCTGTCTCTGCAGTTGTGCTACTACCTCTGTCAGGTCCGCTGGAGGCACTGAGTGGTCTGCCTCTCGCCGAGGCTCAGTAACTGGTGCTCTTCTAGCTGAGCGTCCTCTTGCCATTATCTAAAATAGAAGAGGGTCACACAGTTCATATTTTAATTCTAAAACATGCCATCAGATATAAACTAAGGTATTAAACATGCTTCCGTTAAAGGTAAACAAGAACTGACTAGAAAACAGATAGCATGAATAACATGTAAATACTATAATTCTGAAAGCATGAAAATATAGTAATGTGAGAGATACTCTTACTTAGAAGCTGCAGGTCTGATGCTGATGTGTGTGAGGAGGAAAGATGGAACTTGCTCTGATACCACTCTGTAACGACCCGCCTTCTGGTGCTAAGCTTTAAGGCGGATCGCTACTACTAACTGATTGGCTGACTGGCTGGCTAATTACTGATTTCTAATTCCTGGATGCTAAACCCAACTGGGAGAATTTAAAAATTCTTATTCTCTTAATTATTTTTTCTATGTACTGAACTAACAATTTATAACTTAAGCATGCTGCGGTAACTTATAAACTTGTTGGAAGTACTAACCAGCGAAAATAAAATAAAACTTGAGCTATAATGTACCAAATTCGTATCCAACAAGCATAACGACATAAATAGAGTTCCACAGTTACTCTAGGGCATTTATCACATGTTTTTGGAGGGTTTCTAGCATGCATAGCAACTTAGAGATCGCAAATCAACATATAGAAGCAATAACAGGAACGTGCCAAGTTTGTATCAAGTTCTTATTAAAAATATTCATTATTCATATCTAAGGCCATCCTTAGCTACTGGGTGGCATTCTATATAGTGCATTAATCTCAGAACAAGCATATCCTAAGTATTTAGCATGTAGATCAAAAATATCAAGTTCTTACCCCTAAAGCTTAAGCATGGATCCAAATCACCATATTACAAGTAGTAACTCATATCATTCAACAACCACCAACCAATTATTAAATCAGGTAAATAAGCTACTTTAGGTACACTAGGCACCACAAATAACGAGTCTGAACAAGTTAATAAATGTTCTCATAATATATTGCGGAATAACTAAAGAAGCATGAAAAGGACTATTTCTATGCTTTGCAAGTTCCGAAGACTTTTATTCCAACTCCACCATCACACACACTTTGCATCACGCACGCCGCCTCCACTACTAGAGCTTTCCTTTACCTGTATCTGCAGTATAAGGAAATGCAAACTAATAAGCATAAAGCTTAGTAAGTACCATCTAGCCTCACAAAACTATAAAAACTTGAATTATGCTTTTGTAAAACATGTTATGCAAATACACGCTCATATCCATAAGTAATCATGCTAGGCTCATGCTAAAATACATATCATAGAATGTCATGGCATATAACTGAGACATGGCACATACTGAGCTAAAACTGAAAACTAAGCTATAGCACGTCATACATATCTGAACTGAAACTGTAGCTAACTAACATAAAACTAATCATTAGATTCACCACATGCTATAATGAATTCCTGAAAGCTAAGTGCACATAGTAGGTGAAAGTAATAATCAACTGCTGTGGGACCGGCAATGTACCAACTGTGCGTGCATCCCTAATAAATCCGAGGTAGCTAATCCCGAATCCATTAGGGTTCGACTAGGTTATCTGTACCTAGGGGCAACTAAGGAGCCCATCCCATACTAGGTTATCTGAACCTAGGGGCAACTTGGAGCTCATCCCTGGACCGAAGTCCGGTACAATGCCAACTGAAAATAAAATAGTTCTTTTATACTTTTTCTCTTTTTTTTCTCCTGATTCTTGCTTTTATTAGGTTATCTAAACCTAGGGCAACTAGGAGCCCATCCCGTTGGACCTTGGTCCCAATCATAAACTGACGCAAGAATTTCTATTCTTTAATGCTTCTTATAGTATTAACTGAACTAAACAATTTAACAAACACCTAACGTGCTCCTTGACCCAAAACCGAAGGGTAATACAACGTGCTTGTTCATAATTTACGATATTTAATCGTAAAACATACATATAAGGAAATAAAGTATACGGAATATCAACCGAAACTACTTATACTGCAGGTGAGGGGTACTTACATCCTGCGCTAGGTTTTCTTACGAATATAATCTGAAATCTCTGAGGGAACGTCGAACTTCGACGTTCTTCTTGCTTCTTAGCGTTCTCCTCGCGTCTATGAGGATCCCCGTAGAGACTAGGGCCTCCTGAGACCTTCCCGTTGCTTCCCCTTTTGTCTTGGGCGGCAAGAGAAGAGGAGGAGAGGAGGGGGCGTCGGCGCACCCTCGGCTCACGAAACCTAAAGAAAATTTTCCTCCTTTAATTCTTTAATTCCTTATTTATATTAAGTTGTAAAATAACCCTAAGTTAAATACATATCTAGAATACTCTATTATTTCACTAAAGGAAACTCCCATTGAGCTAATGGTTCGTAGAACCATGACAAGGGTTTAAACTCATTAGAGGTTGCGGGTTCAAAACCTGTTAATGCCATTAACTCATTTCCTTTGTTTTTGCCACTTCTTTCTATGGGAAAATTCCATAAAAGTTTTGAAAATTCCACAAAAATCCTAGAATGATTCTAAAATTATTTTATGAAAGTTTCGGGCATTACATTAACCTTAGTAGGATTCAGAGGTTGATAGCTGATGGGCCCTTGGGTTCATTAGTGGTGGAAGACTTCCCAACCTGTGAGTCTTGCTTGGAAGGTAAGATGACCATGAGACCTTTCAAGGCTAAGGGGTACAGGGCCAAAGATGTGCTAGAACTGATCCATTCTTATTTGTGTGGTCCTATGTCAATCCAGGCCAGAGGTGGCTTTGAATACTTTCATTGACGATTATTCAAGGTGTGGATACATTTACCTGATGCGCCACAAGTCTGAATGCTTTGATAAGTTCAAAGAGTTCAAGGCTGATGTGGAGAAACATCGACGTAAAAGTATCAAGGCACTACGATCTGATCGTGGTGGGGAGTATCACTTTGGAGAGTTTAGGACCTACCTATCAGAGGCAGAGATTCAGTCCCAGTTGACTGCACCCGGTATGCCCCAACAGAACGGTGTGGCAGAAAGAAGGAATAGGACTCTTATGGAAATGGTTAGGTCAATGATGAGCTATTCTGACTTACCTGATTCGTTCTGGGGATATGCTCTAGAAACGGCAACGTATATACTGAACTTGGTTCCATCTAAGTCAGTCCCTTCTACTCCCACAGAACTGTGGACTGGGCGCAAGCCTACTCTAGGACATATTCAGATTTGGGGTAGTCCAGCATATGTGCTAAAGGGAGATACTGATAAGTTAGAATCTCGTACGGAAGTTCGTCTGTTCGTAGGCTATCCTAGAGGAACAAAAGGTGGTCTATTCTATAGTCCTAAGGATCAAAAGGTAATCATTAGCACGAATGCCAGATTCTTAGAAGAAGACAAAGTGATGAACCACAAGCCCAAGAGTAGACTTGTAACGCCCGCCTTTTTTTTCGGCGTTACGCTTAACATACATGAGTTTATCGAACATCATAATGCAGCGGAACTTTTTCTACACATGCTTTTAATCATGCTACTAATACATGAAACATCTATACATGCCTAACTTGCCATTCATGAACATAATAACATTCGGACTTAACATACGTCATCATAAGTAGCAAACAACATATCCGTGAACATCATGAGTCTTAGGTTGTTCGGTAGGTAGAACCATCGTAAACATAACATAGATTCTAAGAAGGTATTTCAAAACTCAAGCCATGCAATATGTATAAATAAAAGAAATCTTTTGCCATGTCACCGCCACACACACACACATACTTTTGCCCCTCCTGCTGCTTCCCTTAATAGCCTCTTGCTTGATCTGTGGTACGAGAAACATAAGACTATAAGCACATAGGCTTAGTAAGACACTTTTTCCTACTCACTAAAACCATGAGTCACTTAACATAATCGCATAAAGCACCTTAGCATAACATAATTCAGACATAACATAAACTTACTCTTGGCATAAATCATAAGCATAAACATAAACTTAAACATGAGCATAAACATAAACTTAAACATGAGCATAATGCATAACATGAATGAATGCATGAGTCAAGTGCATATATCATAAGGATGCTTAATTTTTTTGAAATCATACTTTCATTTTAAATACTTGAACATAAACATAACATCATTGGGGTCCCCGGCTTGTACCACATACATACATCATAAGCGCGCATCCCAAAGTAAATACGAGGTAGCTAGCCTCGACCTACAAGGGTAAGGACAGCTTCGGTAGTCCTAGAATCGGGGCGTTCTTAAGGTGCCCATCCCTGTTGGACAGCTTCGGTAGTCCCAGAACCGTGGGCAGCTTCGGTAGTCCAGAACCAGGGTATTCTTAAGGTGCCCATCCCTTGGACCCTTACTTCGGTCCGGTACAAGCCCATTCATAAAGTAAAATGCATATGCATACTTCATCATTCATACTTGACATATCATAGGAACAGCTACGGTAGTTCCAGAACCGTGGACAGCTTAGTCGGTAGGTAGTCCAGAACTGGGGCGTTCTTAAGGTGTCCATCCCTTAGCATGACATAGACATACTTAACATTTCATCATTCATACTTAACATCATGATGCCTTAAAGGCATAAACATTCATCATCATTCTTCATTTTCATTCATAAGATATGTCATGCTTACATCATTTTGTCTTAGGCCATGGTTATCATTTTCATTCATCATCTTCATTCTTAAACATAGCATACATACATATCATTCATAAAGCATGGCATACATACATAGCATTCATGAGACATGACTTACATACATATTGTTCGTAAAACATAGTATACATACATGTCATTCCTAAAGCATGGCATACATACATAACATTCATAAAACATGCATGGTTAGGGTACATAGCATACATACATGTTATTCCTAAAGCATGGCATACATACATAATATTCATAAAACATGACTTATATACATATTGTTCGTAAAACATAGCATACATACATGTCATTCCTAAAGCATGGCATACATACATAACATTCATAAAACATGCATGGTTAGGGTACATATACATACATAACATTCGTAAAACATGCATGGTTAGGGTACATAGCATACATACATGTCATTCCTAAAGCATGGCATACATACATAATATTCATAAAACATGCATGGTTAGGGTACCTAGCATACCTACATGTCATTCTTGAGAACTTAACCGAAACCAAGCCCTAGATTAGGGACTTGGCCGAAAACCCTAGAGGTTCATAGGTCCTTAGAAACATTTGCATAACCATGGTTAACCTCCAATACCTTACTTATCATGTCATAGGAACCCACTTGGACCCTTAATTGGTTTTTGGCCCCAAAGTCCAAGGCCTTATTCATGCTTGGCCGAAACCCTAGGGGAGAAATAACCGCTAGAAAATTCATATAAGTCTCCATTATCATCCTTAGTCTATCATAGCAAAACATACCAATCATGCTTGAGGGATTAAAATTAATCCCTAGCCCTATACTTGATGTGGCCGAAACCCTAGATGGGTTTTAGGGCATCAAAAATTTCCCTAGATCATAATCTATGCCTTACATAACATCATGAAACATTTAAGAGCACAAAAGAAAATTTACATCATCCCTAAGCCCAAGCAATAGCCTTGGCCGAAACCCTAGGCTCCACTTCATGGTTTTTTCCCAACTTAAATCTTAAACAAACATCTAAATCTTGTTAAGCATCAAGAACAATCATACCACAAGTGAGAGGGGTCTTACCTTCCCTTATCTTGGATTAAATCCTTGGACAAGGAAGTAGGAAGGACCTTCTTGCCTCCAAACTTCTCCTTAGCCCTTGTAGTCTTGGAAGAGAACCTAGATCTTCAAAAGGAAGTCTCCTTGTGGAGTTTTTTTCCAAGGGAATGGGGTTTGGGGTTTTCGGCTAGGAGGGGAGGAAGAAGAAGAGAAGAAGGAAATGAATTAATGGAATGAGAGAAGAGAAAGGTAACTTCTCCTCTTTTGCTTTTAATCCACATTAAGGGGGGTAAGTGAAGAGTCATGGTGTCTCTTCCCTTGATGGCTCCTCCTTCTTCCCAAGCCTTTACAAAAATCCACTTCATTCCCTCATAGCACTCCCTTGCTAGGTGAATTGGTTAGAGCATGCATGGTTGTACAAGAGGTCCAAGGTTCAATCCTTGGTGCATGCACTAATTTTCTATCTTATTTTTATTTTATTTCTCTATTATTCCGAAGATTCTCTAAAAATTCCCCCATAATCATCTTAATATTCCTCATTAAAATCTATTTATTTTATATTAAATTCTATCTAAAATCCACTAAAATTATGGTACTAGAAAACCCATATAAGGCCCATTAGTACCTAGTTTCTCAATTTAAATGAGAAAATCATGGATTTCTAGGCTAAGGTTCGTACCAACACTTCTAGGTCCCTCGGAAAATTATCTAGATATGCTCAATATTTTAAAGAAATATTAAGAGAATTTTCCGGGTCGTTACAAGACTAGTGCTTGAAGAGTTAAGAGGGGGCATTCAGACCTTAGGACCAATTGTACAAGAGGGCATACCACAAGTAACTGCACCGCGTGTCACAGAAGATATACACAGGTGGTACTATTAGTAGGAGCCCTAAAGCCAATTATGTGATGATTGACTAGGGACATTTTGTATCATATTCTATTATTAATAAAGGCATGTTTGGTTATTATACTTACTTTGTATTTGTGTCAAATAACTAAGTATAATAATGTCCTTGGGTAGTAGGTTCTTATCTACATTATATCGATTGGTTGAATCGATAGTGAGATGATGTAGAGAACACTACTCTAAACCATTCCTAGTTAAGTATTAATATTCTAGGACAATATTAATGTATGGAGACTAGCATGTAGGTCAACTGATGACTTGAGCTCACAAGTCATGGATATGTGATATCAAGTTGACACATGGGTATACATTGGAGAATGTATACTGAATGACCCACCATGAGAAATTTTCATAGATTGTCATATGAGTGTCATAAACTTTCTCATGTGACTATTGGTATGAATAGTCCTTAAACCTGAAGTCACTACGGCTCCCTACATAAGGAGTTATGTATTTTGGTATCGTCAAACATCACCCGTAACAGGGTGGACTATAAAGGCGATCACTGGGTATGTAATGAATTATGCGGAGGGATGTGAGTGATGTAGATGGGATCTATCCCTCCCATATGACTGGAGTGATACCTATGGGCCCCTTAATCGAGTAGGACTACTAAAACGTATGGTCATGCTCAAATGAGTCAATATAAGATATTGAGCTCATTTGTTGGAGTGAGTCTAATCGGGGATCAAGAAACACAGGATTGATCGAGAATGACAGTCTATGCCTCATTGGTCAATCTAGATATCGAGGATAGAAGGACAAGGTCATGCATTATCATAGTCACGGAGGTTTAGACGGATCTTGACTTTTCTTGTTACTTGGGTAGCAATGATGCATTGCTAGATGCCGCTCATTGCTTATGTGTCTAAAGTTGTTTAGACACATTGCCAACGTTTCGAGAACCTATTGGGTCACACACTAAGGACACGATGCTTCGGAGATTAATTGATCTTGGTTAGACTAAGATTTGATTCGAATTGGATTAATTGAGTTAGACTCAAGTGAATCCAATTAGATTATGGGGTTGAGCCTAATTTGAGTTAGACTCATCTAGATTAGACTCAACCACTTAATTATGGATAATATTCATTAAAGGGTTTAATAAATATTATTTAAGAGGAATGTTAAGTGACATTCTATTCATTAGATGAATAGAATATTAAGAGTCTCAAGGAATACCAAGAGGCTTGGTATTCATTGGGTTTTATTAGCATTAAGATGAGAGGAACTCAAGGGACATAGACCCTTGGTATTCATTAGATGAGTATAAATACCCCCCCCCCTTTGTCAAAGGCTAGAGGGTGCATCTCTCTTCCTCTTCTTTCTTCCTCCTTGTCCATAACTCTCTAGTGGAGGTTCTTGTGCTTTGTGAACCATCCCAAGTTGCTAGCACAACTAAGGTGGTTCTTCTCCGAGGCGTAGATCGTGTTCGTGTGGATACGCATAGAGGCACAGACACTTGAACGTGCAAGAGATCCGACGAACCAAAGGACTAGCGGGATAAGCGAAGGGCACGCGACAAAGGTATTCCTATAAGATAGGAATTGTAGATCACTTTGTATGAGTTTTTCTTTCGCATAGATCGCTCGAGGGATCTTATTTCCGCTGCGATTTTAAATATTTTAACCTATAGATCCCTACAGGTACCTCGTCGCAATGGGAGGGTTGTTAGACAACCTGAGAGGCTCATGTTTCTGGGAGAGTCGTCGGACTTGGTCCTAGGTAAACATGAACCAGATCCCTGGACCTATGACGAGGCCCTCCAAGATAAGGATGCGATTCTTGGCAATCGACAAGGAACTCTGAGATAGAATCTATGGATTTTAATCATGTCTGGGAGCTTGTAGAACCACCTGATGGTGTAAAAGCCATTGGATGCAAGTGGATCTACAAAAGAAAGAGAGGATCAGACGGGAAGGTTGAGACCTTCAAAGCTAGGCTTGTTGCAAAAGGGTACACTCAGAAAGAGGATATCGATTATGAGGAGACCTTTTCTCTGGTAGCCATGCTTAAGTCTATCCAGATTCTCTTATCTCTTGCAGCTCATATGGACTATGAGATATGGTAGATGGACGTCAAGATGGTTTTCCTTAACGGAAGTCTTGAGGAGACCATCTACATGAAGCAACCAGAAGGGTTCATTGAAAAGGGCAAAGAGCATCTAGTATGCAAGCTTAATCGATCCATTTATGGATTGAAGCAAGCTTCACAATCTTGGAACATCCGCTTTGATGAGGAAATCCAATCATACGGATTTATTCAAAGCCCGGATGAATCATGTGTATATAAGAGGTGTAACGGAAACGTAGTGTTGTTTCTTGTACTTTACGTAGATGACATTTTGTTAATTGGCAACAATGTCAGAGTGTTATTAGACGTAAGGGTTTGGTTGTCAAAATAGTTTAATATGAAGGACTTGGGAGAAGCGGGGCACGTCCTTGGGATCAAGGTCATAAGGGATCGTCAAAAAAGGATGTTGTGCTTATCCCAAGCTTCATATATTGATACTGTCCTGGCTCGTTTTAGCATGGAAAACTCCAAGAAGGGTTTTCTACCCTTCAGGCATGGAGTTCCTCTATCCAAGGAGATGTGTCCAAAAACATCAAAGGAGATAGAGCAAATGAAGGCGGTTTCTTATGCCTCGGCAGTAGGAAGTCTCATGTATGCTATGTTGTGCACGAGACCAGATATCTGTTTTGTCATGGGAATGGTAAGCAGATATCAGAGTAACCCTGGACAGGGACATTGGACAGCGGTAAAGCATATATTGAAATATTTGAGACGGACTAGGGATTATATGCTAGTTTACCGGGTAGACCAATTAGTCCCTGTGGGTTATATGGATTCAGATTTCCAATCAAACAGGGACAAGAGTAAGTCTACCTCGGGGTTTGTGTTTACATTAGGATGTGGAGCCATAGTTTGGAGGATTATCAAGCAGAAATGCGTGGCCGACTCTACCATGGAAGCTGAGTATGTGGCAGCTTCAGAGGCAGACAAGGAAGCTGTATGGCTCAAGAACTTCATCATGGACTTTGATATGATTCCTGGTTTGCTCTGATCTATCACAATCTTTGTGATTGTAGGGTATGGCTTGGCGGGTTTCCTTAGCAAATACTTGGTCGATCCGAGAGACCTCTCCATGTCTACGGATTAAAATTTAATCCGAATGAAGACCTGTCTCCCTACGACCATCTCGTGCCATATCAAACGATCCATATCACAACTCGGCCAATTACCAAAATTGGCCTTGTGATTTGCTTGACCGTTCGACCGCAGAAAAGGCGATGAGTTGATCGCTGGCTTTTGTGTTTATGGTGGGGGTCCAGTTAGTGAATTAATGGCTATGATACAAAATCAAATTAATAAACTAACACACATAAAATGACGAGGCAAATGAATAAGGCACAAATAAGAACGAAGGAGCCAAAGGAAGAATTATACCTCCCATTATCTTACGATCTTCTACCGTATGACCCTCCCCTCTCAGACGTCGTGTGGGCGACGATCTATCAAGACCCATGATCACCAAATCGATCCCTTCTCCTTGCACCAACCAATCCCTAATAACTAAAGGGATGCCGCCGGCCTCTCCAAGGAAGAAAATAATCCAAAACACACACCCTAAGACTCTCCTCCACCTCCGGCGCCTGAGCTTCGCTCCCTGATCAAAGTTGCGAGCAACATCTCCACCAAGGAGAGGGACTGACCCATCTTCTCACCTAGGAGATGATCTATGAGCCACCTCCTATCTCCATGCGGCTAAGCATCTTCTCCACCGAGGAGAGGAACCATGACCCACCTTCTTGCCTAGAGAAGATCCGTGAGCCATTTTCCAATCTCCATCTTCGATTGGAGAACAATCCGATGCCATGGTGAAGACCGCGTGCACCACCTCCCATCTCTCCAACCGAAAGCAGCCACCGAAGGATTCTCCAACCTTCGGCTACTCTCCACCGATGGCCAAAGAGAAGGTTGCATGAGCAACCATCTCTTCTCCATCCATATGCCATAGCAGCTAAGACTCCAAGCCTTGAGAAGAAGACATGATCCACCTTCTTGCCTTCTGCTGTGATCAAAATCCCCTCTCCACCGATGGCCAAAGAGGAGGTTGCGTGAGCAACCTTCTCTTCTCCATCCGCATGCCACCGCAGCCAAGACTCCAAGCCTTGAGAAGAAGACGTGATCCACCTTCTTGTCGGTTGCCGTGCCTGCTCTCCAACTGCCACCATAAACCAAAGTTTTGATGGAGAAGAAAACTCCATGTAGAACTCAGAGCCAACCACGGTGAGGGAGAGGGAGAGAGGAAAAGAGAGAGAGAGAGAGAGAGGAGAGAAGAGATTAGGGTTATCTTGTGTTTTCCTTGGATTAATTAAAATCAATCATCAACTTGGTTCCATGCCACCATGGAGTTTATATAGGGCTACGGTAGGGACCATGATGAGTTGGATCTTGGCCTGCTAATGGACGCGGTCCATTAATGAGGATCCATTCCACTAAAGGACCCCCATTGAATTACCTCACCAACCCCAATATTTACATATGGGCTCCACTTATTATGAGTCGTCCATCCCCCCGTGTTTAAGATTTCGAATGTCTATTAATTAATTTAAATTACTGACAATTCAATTTAATTAACTTCTAGATCCTTGACTAGTACCACTTGACCTTATTATCATGTCGGATCAAATCCACCTACAGGGTTTAGCATGATGAACCTTTCGAGCTCATCAAGGGAGTATCATCAATCTGACTCACCAGGACATGGATTCCGTCAATAATCAACAGCACATCATATTATTAATATTATCTCTCAACATACCGGGTCTATCGTGTAGGACCGGTGCCGTCGATAGAGGGAGGGTGAATATCGACCTTGAAAATCTTTCGCGGAAACCTCGTGAAAAACTCGTTCGTTCTAGACTTAGAAAATTAGTAGCGCAGCGGAAAAGTAAAAGCAGAAAAATAAATGCAGAACAGAAGGACACGCGGGATTTATTTACTTGGTACCCGACACCCCTGGGTCAGTACGTCCAAGGCCTATGTACTCGGCGTGAGTCCACTATTGGTCTCCTTTCCAAAATTTCCGGAGGCGGAGAAAACCCGTCTTACAGTTTGCAATTACAAAAAGATATTGAAAATTAAAGTGCGGAATAATTAAAAGCAAACCGAACACAAATATGAAACTTGGCCGATCTGGACCTCCGAAGGGCCACGCACTTCCTCCTGGAGCCTCCCGGTCGTAGAGCCTTGTTTCTAGCACGTTGTCGTCGGTCGGAATGATCAGAATCGCTCTTGGAAGTTGTGTATGAAGCTGAGGGGTCGAAGCCCCTTATATAGGCCTCCTGGGGGCGCCCTGGACGCTGGGGGCGCCCCGGAAGACTCGGTCAAACTTTATCCCTGCGTCTACCTCGCCGCAACTGATAACAGCTTTGACCAGGGCGCCCCGGATCTTCAGGGCACCTATTTTGAACCCAGTCAACGCTTATCCACTTGCTTCGGACTCGCAGCAGCGAACCAGGTTGCTGGCCAGGGCGCCCTGGTGCATGAGGGCGCCCTGGTGCATGAGGGCGCCCTGGCTAGGGCTTTCAGCAGGCTGCTCCATCTTCCAATCTTGGTACCTGCAAGATATACAACCACAAAGCATAGATACATATAATAGTGGTCTTAAGGACTTGGTTCGGACTTTGGATCTCCACGAAACCCTAGGTCGAACCGGCACGAGTTCCTATCCCCGAGAACTCGCCCTTCACCTACTCCTTTCAGGAGACGGTTGCCACCCAGCCCTTCGGGTGGACTTTTACTTAGCTTCCGATTACTCCGGATCTCGAGACGCCCAAACCCTGACTCGTCTCTACTCCTGTCCTTAGTCATCGCTCAGCTAAGTTGCTTAGTCGCTCGGACCAAGTCTTCATTTCCTAGCAGTCCTTCGCCAGGTGCCTAGCAGCCCTTCGCTAGGTCTTTATTACCAAGCGGTCCTTCGCCTGGTGCCTAGCAATCCTTCGCTAGGTCTTCTATGCCTAGCAGTCCTTCACTAGGTGCCTAGCAGCCCTTCGCTAGGTCTTCTATGCCAAGTAGTCTTTCACTAGGTGCCTAGCAGCCCTTCGCTAGGTCTTAGGGTTTCGATACCTAGATTAACTAGGATTTTTCTTCAGCCTTGGTTACTTCTCTCTTACTCCCCTTTGTCTGTTCAATATATCACTGACTTAAGTGAATTGTCAAACATTAAAACACTTAAAGAGGAACATCATTGATGCAACTTGCACCAACAATCTCCCCCTTTTTGATGTTTGACAATACCTTAAGTTAGATTGGTTTAAGGGGCTAACTCACTATCCTTAGGATAAAAAACAAGAAAAAAATTGATCTTTGGGAAAAAATTTCTAGAATTTTTCTAACTTAAGCACACCTCTCCCCCTTTGTCATACATCAAAAAACTTTAAGAAAACACTTGCACCAATAATGAATATTTTGGTTCTTTTTGAAAAATACTTGGTGTAGAAAGCATTGTATTTTGAATGATATATTGCATAAATTAATTTGAATGCAGAAATTATATATTGCATTTTTGAAAAAAAATGCATAATTTTGAAAAGATGTTATTTGCTTTTGAAAAATGATTTTTAACAACATGCAAGTACTTTTGACAGAATTTGTAATTTTTTGAAGAATATAAAGTACTTTTTGTAAAATGCATAACTTTTGAAAAGGTGTTATATTGGAAGATATAAATATTATGCATATTTTGCAATTACTAATTATTTTTGAAAATGGTGAGACCTTGAAAAATATAAGTAGTTTTTGAAACATAATATTTTACTTGACTAAGTTTTTTTTAGTCTGACACAATCCTGGGAAACCTTGTTAACTACAAGGACATTTTCCTAAGTGTCTTAGAAATTTTTCAGAGTCAAGTAAGTATTAATGGAATTTTTTTGAAAAAAAATGATAATACTTTTGAAAACATATGTTATAGGATTTTGAAAAATTACTTATGTTTCTATCAAGATTTGAAAGTACAGCGCATGAAATCATTTAATCTCCCCCTAAACTTGACCCAGTCCCGGGAAGCTTGTTGACCACAAGTACTCTTCCTCTGAGTCTTAAGGTTTGATTCAGATCAAAAGAATAATAATTTTCAAAATGATTTAAAACTTGTTAGACTCCCCCTAACTTTGACACGTCCTAGGAGTCCTTGAAGATCATATAGTGGATCTTTCCTTTGTGTCTTTAGGGTTTATCAAAGTAAAGAAACCGATAATTTTTAAGTAGGTAAATTTTGAAGCCACAATTTGGAAAGAAGATAATTTTTAAAACATATGTAATGCAAATTAATGTGCAGTTTTCGAAAAAAATCTAAAAAGAACAAAACACTCCCCCTACATCCAACACCGTTTGACTCTATCTAAGTGCCTTAAGGAACTTTAGTGTTGTCCTAAGAGGCTTGTGTCTAATTGCGTGAGTCAAACAATTTTTGAAAAGCTATAATTTTTGAAAAACGTATAATATGTATATTCAATCAAACAAGAATGAATTCCATAAAAACATTATTATGTTGAAGCACTATTTTGAAAATATATTTTTAGGAAAATATTCTAACCATTTTGAAAAACAATTTCGAAAAATATTTTTCAATTCATTAGTCCTTAACATCTCACCCATTTTAGATGTATCAATACAACAAGCATATTTGCCTTATAAGTGTATTGTGAGATGCTTGAATCATTTTTCTTTAATTTATTTTTCAATTCTAAGATTTAATTGAAGCTTGTGTTAGATTTGAATTTGACAAGAAGTAACTTGAATTTGAATTTCAAAAATTAACTTCCAGGTCTTGGCGAGGCACTAGGTCTTCTTTGGCCGTAGCCTTATGGGATCATCCACCCTTTCCTTGACAAAGCCTTTTAATGAAATTTCATTTTCAAGATTACTTTTTGAAAAATTCTGGTCTAACTAGTTTGGATCTTGGATCGGTAGCTTCGGCTAGTTTCACCAGTCTAAAGAGACCAAGTATACTTGATCTTATTAGAATTGGCTTCCCTAACGTACTATCATCTCACCGTCACCCAATACTAGGTTGATCAAGTTTCAATTATTCCTTTTCCTATAGCCGTTCTAATATATGCATAAAATTTAAATATGAATGACATGTCATATATTTTTAAAAGAATAGCAGATGCATGTCATGGCAATTATGCATGAGTCAAACAAGTCCAAAGCATTTTATTTAAGTTTCTAAAATGTATCAAATTCCCGATTTGATACATGTCGGTGAACCCGCGAATATGTCAACCCACTTTGACATATTTAATGTTATTAATTTTAATTTTTATAATTTGGGTAAAATTTTAGTTTAGTTCGAGTTAAGTTATTTAAGGATTAATTAATTGATGTTGAATTAATTAAAGTTGAATTAATTTGAATTATTTAGACTTGTTTAATATTTAATTGATTAGAATTTGAATTATTAAGAATTAATTAATTCGAATTAGAATTATTAAGATTTGATTTGAATTTAATTAATATTTAAATTAAGATTTAATTTGAATTTAATTAATATTTAAATTAATATTTAATTTGAATTTAATTAATATTTAATTAAGATTAATTAATTTGAATTTAATTTGAATTTAAATAATTAAGATTAATTAATTCGAATTTAAATAATTAATTCAAATTTAAATAATTAAGATTTAATTAATTTGAATTTAATTTAAATTTAAGTAATTAAGATTAATTAATTTGAATTTAATTTGAATAATTAAGATTAATTAATTCGAATTTAATTTGAATTTAAATTGATTCGACTTTAATTGAATTATTTGAATTAATTTAATTAAGGTTATGATGATTAATTAATAATTGTGGGTTTAAATTTATCATTTTCATTATTTCAAAAATTTCTTCTTCATTCTTATCTTTCTTTTCAAGTTTTTCTAATAATTTTGATTTATTTGAATTTTTATAATTTTCATTAATTAGGGCCTTTATTTTAGAAAATTCTATATCCTCCTTAATATTAGATTTTTCAATATTCTCACAGTAGGTGGAGTAAATTGGGCCACTAGTTAAAGTTTTATAGTAATATTCAATATTATCTATGATTAAGTTATTATCTAGGAGAAGTTTAACTTCAAAATTATCCTCAGATATATTTTCAATATTATCTAGATTATCTTTAAGATTTTCACAATTAATTTCTGAATTAATCTTGAGATTTTCAGAATTAATTTCTGAATTATCCTTAAGATATTCAAATTTGAATTCGGATTTATCCTTAGGATTTTCAAATTTGAATTCGGAATTATCCTTAGGATTTTCAAATTTGAATTCAGAATTATCTTTAGGATTTTCAAATTTGAATTCCGAATTATCCTTAGGATTTTCAAATTTGAATTCGGAATTATCCTTAGGATTTTCAAATTTGAATTCCGAATTATCCTTAGGATTTTCAAATTTGAATTCCGAATTATCCTTAGGATTAATTTTGTCTGAATTAAGATTATCAGAATTAATTTTATCAGAATTAATTTTATCAGATAAATTATCAGAATTAATTTTGTCAGAATTAATATTTTCAGAATTAATATTTTCAGAATTAATATTAGAAATTTCTGAATTTATATGCAGTAAATTTAATTTTTCAGAAAAATTAACTGAATTATCTAAGGATAGTGCAGGAAATTGTACAACTTTTGGAATGTAAATCTTGCGTACCTTCGCCGGACATTTATTTTTGAAATGCCCGTATTTTTCGCACTTGAAGCATCTGATATGGCTTTTGTCCCTCCGGTTTCCTGGCGCTGGTGCCTCCTTCGCCACCGGTGATGTAGACCGAATCCTACGAGTAGGGCACTGGTTTTTGTAGTGCCCTCTCTCCCTGCATGTGAAACAGATAATATGGAATTTAAAATTGGACATTTTAAAATTAAAATATACCTGATTCACCCCTGGGCTCCCCCTCAACTCTTGACGTCTTTGCTCCGTCGGCAGTTAGTCCGATGAAGAGCGGCTCGGCTCTGATATCAATTGTAGGACCGGTGCTGTCGATAGAGGGGGGTGAATATCGACCTTGAAAATTTTTCGCGGAAACCTCGTGAAAAACTCGTTCGTTCTAGACTTAGAAAATTAGTAGCGCAGCGGAAAAGTAAAAGCAGAAAAATAAATGCAGAACAGAAGGACACGCGGGATTTATTTACTTGGTTCCCGACCCCCCTGGGTCAGTACGTCCAAGGCCTATGTAATCGGCGTGAGTCCACTATTGGTCTCCTTTCCGGAATTTCCGGAGGCGGAGAAAACCCGTCTTACAGTTTGCAATTACAAAAAGATATTGAAATTAAAGTGCGGAATAATTAAAAGCAAACCGAACACAAATATGAAACTTGGCCGATCTGGACCTCCGAAGTGCCGCGCACTTCCTCCTGGAGCCTCCCGGTCGTAGAGCCTTGTTTCTAGCGCATTGTCGTCGGTCGGAATGATCAGAATCGCTCTTGAAAGTTGTGTATGAAGCTGAGGGGTCGAAGCCCCTTATATAGGCCTCCTGGGGGCGCCCTGGACGCTGGGGGCGCCCCGGAAGACTCGGTCAAACTTTATCCCTGCGTCTACCTCGCCGCAGCTGATAACAGCTTTGACCAGGGCGCCCCGGATCTTCAGGGCGCCTATCTTGAACCCAGTCAACGCTTATCCACTTGCTTCGGACTAGCAGCAGTGAACCAGGTTGCTGGCCAGGGCGCCCTGGTGCATGAGGGCGCCCTGGCTAGGGCTTTCAGCAGGCTGCTCCATCTTCCAATCTTGGTACCTGCAAGATATACAACTACAAAGCATAGATACATATAATAGTGGTCTTAAGGACTTGGTTCGGACTTCGGATCTCCACGAAACCCTAGGTCGAACCGGCATGAGTTCCTATCCCCGAGAACTCGCCCTTCACCTACTCCTTTCAGGAGACGGTTGCCACCCAGCCCTTCGGGTGGACTTTTACTTAGCTTCCGATTACTCCGGATCTCGAGACGCCCAAACCCTGACCCGTCTCTACTCCTGTCCTTAGTTATCGCTCAGCTAAGTTGCTTAGTCGCTCGGACCAAGTCTTCATTTCCTAGCAGTCCTTCGTCAGGTGCCTAGCAGCCCTTCGCTAGGTCTTTATTACCAAGCGGTCCTTCGCCTGGTGCCTAGCAATCCTTTGCTAGGTCTTCTATGCCTAGCAGTCCTTCACTAGGTGCCTAGCAGCCCTTCGCTAGGTCTTCTATGCCTAGTAGTCCTTCACTAGGTGCCTAGCAACGCTTCGCAAGGTCTTAGGGTTTCGATACCTAGATTAACTAGGATTTTTCTTCAGCCTTGGTTACTTCTCTCTTACTCCCCTTTGTCTGTTCAATATATCACTGACTTAAGTGAATTGTCAAACATTAAAACACTTAAAGAGGAACATCATTGATGCAACTTGCACCAACATATCGATCTAAAAGAATAGATCTCGGCCATTAGTAAATTAAAGAAATAATAAATAATAATATATGCCCGTTATTATATCGGGATTAAGGGATCGTACTCCATAATAATGATTGAGGTCCTATCCAATTATCGAGTCAGTACAAATTGGATAACCTCGGGTTTTGGTCCTGCTCAATGTACTCAAATCAAACTAGTATAATTCTATAGTCAAGACCAACCACACCTAATTACACTACAACCATTCTGATGGGTTATCCAATTCCATCTCGGTTGTGAGCCTCTTATTTATACTAAGCAAGGGACTGATAACATGATCTTCCGTGTGACACCACACACCATGTTATCTATAATGCAAAGTAATTGGACTTCATCATGTACTAATATAAATAGGCACCTAGTGTAGTTGTGATTCTCTTTTCAAAATGAAGATGTTCATATAAAGAAATTCATGTCTTTCAGTATACACATCTTACAATCTCCCACTTATACTTAAAGACATTGCTGTCCTCAAAATGTCATACATCTGACTCCCTGATCCTTCACATGCCTAAAGCTCTCGCTATCAAGGCCTTCAGTGAAAAGATCTCCCAGGTTGACCTCTGATATAATCTAGGCAACAGCAGCTTTTCCTATCCTGGGTGGTACTTGCCCTCTATGTGTTTACTCGCCTTATGGGCTCGTGATTCCTTCGGGTTTTGCAACTGCACCATTTGTTTATCACAACAAAATGTGATATCTCTGAGCAAATCAGGAATCACATCGAAGTCTATCTTGAGGTTCTTGATGTTAGGATGTATACTAAAAGTTTTGCCTTTTGGTTAAGAATACATCTACATTTTAAAGAGAAACAGAAATTACACAGTGCATGTTCAGGTTTATGTTTATATTGGTATATGCACTAAATGTCTAATGCTTGGCATTGAAGATAACATGGTGCGTGGTGTCGCACAGAAGATGATGTTATCATGTACCTTGTCGAAGCATAAGAAAGAGGCTCACAACTGAGATGGAGTTGGACAAACCAATCGGAATGGTTGTAGTGAAATCAGGTGTCGTTTATCTTAACCATGGGATTACACTAGTGTACTTTGTGTACATTGAGTAGGACCAAAAGAGAGGTCATCCAATTTTTGTACTGACTTAGTAAATTGGATTAGATCTCGGATGCTATTATAGAGTACGATCTCTGAATCCCGAAATAATGACGGGCATATATTATTAATAATTCTTTCTTTGATTTACCAATGGGCGAAATCTATTCTGTTAGATCGATAGACCCGGTAAGTTGGGAAATAATATTAATAATATGATGTTTATGTTGTATTATTGATGGAATCCATGTCCTGGTGAGTCAGGGTGATGATGTCCCCTTGGTGAGCTCAAGAGGATCGTCATGCCAAATCTTGCAAGTGGACTATGGCCCGACATGCCGAAAAGGTTGAGTGGTACTAACCAAGGATCAAGAAGATAATTAATTTGATTATTAGTAAATTGAATTAATTATCGGGCATGCGATATCTTAAACATGGGGAGATGGACGACTCGTGATAGGTGGAGCCCATATGAAAATATGGGGGTTAGTGAGGAAGTACAATGAGATCCTTTAGTGGAATGGATCTCCATTTAATGGATCGGGTTTGGATCCATTAGAGGGCCAAGAACCAACTCCTCCTCATGGTCCCTATCCTAGCCCAATAAAGCCCCATTAGAGTCATGATAAAAGGTCAGATTAATTAAGGAATTAATTTCGAATTAATTTAATTATTAATTTTAAAATTAATTAAAGAATTAATCAAGGATTAATTAAGGAATTAATTTGGGATTAATTAATCTTGAAATTAATTAAGGAATTAATCAAAAGAATAATTATGGAAGTATTCTATATAAAAATTTGGATGGAATGATTAAAGGAATTAATCATGAGATTAATTATGGAATTATTCTATATAAATTTTGATATAATCAATCCAATTTAATTTGAAAATTTTTTCAATTAAACTAGCTAATCCTTCCTATATAAACCCAACCCCTCTCTCTCTCTCTCCCTTAATCAATTAACCCTCTCTTAAGGGACTTGGGCGCCGGTGAGAAGAAGAAAGAAGAGAGGAGGATGCTCCTCGGTCTTTCTTGATCTCTTGGGCGTGTAGATCCGGGAGGAGAGGGAGGCACACGTTGGTGATCGGCTGGAAGGAAAGGAACGAGTGGAAGTTGGCCGGCGGCGGGCTTCTTGGAGCTTGCGGCGTCGGCGGCAATAAGGGAGGAGAGACCAACTCTCATCCTCTTTGCTTCATTGTTCTTTCCTCCCTCCCTCATGGTGAGCTCCTCCTCTGCGTGCGCAAGCAAGGAGCAAGGAGAAGGAGTCGCCGGTGGCCAGAAAACAAGGGTTGCCCTCTTGTTTTGGCGCCGACGGTGAGGAGAGAGGACTTGAGTGTTCCGGCGAGTTTAGGGAAGAAGAAGGAGCTTGTTTGGCTCCTTCTTCCCTTTCTTCATCTTCCTAGAAGTCCCTTGAAGCTTCCTCTTGGTCGTCCGGAGCTGAGAGCTCTAGGTGGTTGGTGGCAAGAAGAGGAAAGGTGGGAAGAGGAAGTAGCCGAAACGCTAACTAGGGTTTTGCTATCAAGAGGAAGAGGGTTGAAGGAAAAGGATTGATTCCCTTCGTGATTTCACGACTTGGGAGATCGTCGCCCACATGACGTCCAAGTGGGCCGGGTCATAGGATAGAAGACTGCGAGGTAAACGGTGAGGTATAATTCTCCCGGGCTCAGTTTTCATTATGCTATGTTCTATTGTGCCATTATGTTTTGCCTTGTCATTTCATGTGTGTTAAATTATTATTTATATTTGAAATCTTAGATAATAATATTTAACTAGACCCCGAAGATAAACACAAAAATTAGCGATCCAAATCGTCGTCTTTTTCGTGGTTAGCTAATCCGGAAAGTTACAAAGCCTTTGTGGCTAAGCTGTGACTTGGACTAACTAACACGACGACGAATAGGTCGTTATAGGGACGGTTCTCTATTCGGATTAAATTTTAATCCATGGCTATAGAGAGGTCTCTCGGATACGACCACGTGGTTTTCCTGGAATCGCCATGGGAAAACCAACACCTGAACCATGTAGCTTCCTTTGACTGCCTCTGAGGCTGCCACTTTAATCAGCTTCCATGATGGAGTCCATCACGCAACCGCTGCGCGACACTCCTCCAAACTATGGTTCTACCTCCTAAAGTAAATATAAAACCCCGAGGAATACTTAGGTTTGCCCCTATCCGACTGGAAGTCTCTATCCGTATAACCCATAGGGAATTGGTCTCCCCGGTAAACCAACTTATAATCCTTAGTCCTTCTCAAGCATTAATATAAGCTTTTACCGCAATCCAATTTCCTTGACCTGGGTTACTCTGATATCTGCTAACCATGCCCACAACAATGCAGATACCCAGTCTCATTTTTAGCATACATGAGGCTTCCTATAGTCGATGCTAAAGGAACTGCCATTACCTGCTCTATCTCCCTTGATAATCTAAACATATCTCCTTAGATAGAGTAGCTCCACAGCTGAAAAGTTCAAAACTTTTCTTGGAGGTTTCCATGCCAAAACGAGTTAAGACAGTGTCACTGTATGAAGCTTGGGATAAGCACAACATCCTTCTCTGGTGATCCCTTAGAACTTTGATCGCTAAGGATGTGACCTGCTTCTCCTATGTCCTTCATATCAACTGTTTGGACAACCATACCCTTATGTCTGATAATATTTTGTCATTGTTGCCAACTAACAAAATATTATCTATGTATAGTACAAGAACACCACTACGTTTCCGTCATAATTCTTACATACACAAATCTCATCCATCCTTTGAACAAATCCATATAACTGGATTATCTCTTCAAAGCGGATGTTCCTTGTCATAGGTCCAGGGATCTTGATTCATGGTCGCCAGGGACCGAGTCCGAATACTCTGCCAAGAACATGAATCCTTCTGGTTGACTAACAACTCTCCCACTACGACGAGGCACCACCTGTGTATCTTTTGTGACACGCGGTGTAGTGACTTGTGGTATATCTTCTTGTACAGTTGGTACTAAGGTTGGAATATCCCCTCTTAATTCTTCAAGAACTCATGGGCTTATGGTTCATCACATAGTCTTCTTCTAAGAATCTGGTATTCGTCCCAACGATTACCCTCCGATCCTTAGGACTATTAAACCCCCTGTTGTTCTTCTAGGATAGCCTATGAACAAGCACACAAGATTCCAACCTATCAGTTTCCCCTCTCAGCACCTATGCTGAGCTATCCAAATTTGAAATGTCTTAAACTTGGCTTTCGCCCAGTCCACACTTCTATGGGAGTAAAAGGTACTGACCTAGATGGTATCAAGTACGTACGCTATCGTTTCCAGAGCATATCCCCAAAACGAATCTGGCAACTCGGAGCATCTCATCATTGTCCTAACCATCTCTATAAGAGCTCTTTTCCTTCGTTCTGCTGCACAGTTCTGTTGGGGTGTACCGGGTGTAGTCAATTGGGATTAAATCCCAGTCTCTGATAAGTAAGTCCTAAACTTTCCCAAGAGGTACCCACCACCACGAACCGATCGTAGTGTCTTGATACTTTTACCTTGATGTTTCTCCACATCAGTATTGAATTCGTTGAACTAATCAAAGATTCAGACTTGTGGCCATCAAGTAACGTATCCATACCTTTGAATATTCGTCTCACGAAGTATTCAAAGCTACTTCTATCCTGGATATGCATTGGACCACTCAAATCAGAATGAACCAATTCTAACATATCTTTGGCTCTATACCCCTCAGCCTTGAAAGGCCTCTTGGTCGTCTTACATTCCAAATAAGATTCAAAGGTTGGGAAGTCTCCCACCACCAATGAACCCGAGGGCCCATCGACTATTGACCTTTGAATCCTACTAAGGTTAATAAGACCAAGCCATAGATGCTAAAGGTATATTTGGTTAGTAAGAGAAAGGAACCTTTCTCTTACTTAGGTTAGATGATGAGCTATTAGATACTATTTGCATCATGGGAGACTTTGGTTTTAATTGCTTAAATTGCTTATCCATGTTCCTAAACAGATAATCTTTCTATTCCACTTTTCTTAACAAAAGGCAATAGAATATCCATTATTTCAGAAACTGAACCAGAGTTCTTTCTAAAATCAGGTACATAAAAGCAATCTTAAAACCAAAACTTTATCTTCTAAAGACAAATAAATAATTCCCACTACAATAGTAGCCACCTCCGTAGCATATCCCTTGTAGACAGTAATCTCTTCCTTTGCTAGTCGTCAGGTTTCTTGGAACCCCTACAAAGAATTGCAGACATGCTTAGTGGCTTCCGTATCTACCCACTAGGTACCGGCAGATAGCTCTGCTAAACATGTTACAATGACAAAAGAAAAAGATATACCTATCTCTTGACGATGAGGACAGTTCAACTTCCAATGTCCAGTCTGCTGGCTCGTGAAGCACTTGCCTTTCGGCTTCTTCATACCAGCCTGAGGTCCCTGTGATTCTGCTGCCTTCTTGGACTCACCTTGTTTCTTCTTCTTCCTGCCTTTCGGCACAAAAGTAGAAACCTTCTGAGTGACCAAGGCCTGCGATCCTTGACGAAACAACCCCTCTGTCGCCTGAAGCTCTCCTAGTAGTTCCCTCAACGTACACTCATGCTTATTCATGTTATAGTTGAGCCGAAACTGTTCAAAACTTCTAGGCAAAGATTGGAGTATTATATCGACCTAGGTTTCCCCGTCGATTTGTCCTCCAAGATTCTCAATCTCATTGAGGAGGGTCATCATTTCCAGGACACCCTTCGAAGAGCACATATTTGTACTCTTCAGCAGTAAGGACAATGTCTAGGTTTCTTTTCCAGTTTATGTAATTTGGAGTCAATAAGTTTATTTTCCTTAAGTATGGTCGCTAGTGGGTTAAACACTATTTTGAAAATCCTAAGAATCACAACATACACTACTTTAGAAATTGAAAATAAATTGATTCTTCAAAACAATTAATTTTCGAAATCAACCAATACCCCTATACACCAAGAAATCCGCATGTCACGATGGTGTGGACGTATACGAATCCCTACATTCGTAAAAGGAGGTTTTACCTATCAATCTTACTATCTTGTCAACCTAACTTTTTGACAAGTAAGATCGATAATTGGTTCACTTCGGCACTGCGAAATAATAGCAATGACTCGAATGGAGAGGATACCATTATTCGCATCTAAGTGTGCACCATTACATGACACTAAGAAAATTATTTCCGATTATGTGCCTTCCGATGGGAAAGTACACACGCTCTTTAATAATTTTCTATAGTCTTTTTCGACCAAGTGATATGCAGAACAAGTTCATCCGATGGGGAGGAAGGCACTCAGAGCTGACGCGCAAACTTGTTCGCATCACTTGTTGAATTGAAATGGAAGTCGTGGGACCCTTAGAGTCCCTCTCTCACTTAGTAATTTATCTCGAGGAATTTTACTAGCACTACCACACAACCAAGCACATAACCAATAACATGAAAATAAAATAAAGAAAATCCAAGATTTTTCAACTTTCATGGCCCTTGGTCTCTAATGCGCCTCCAGTCGTGTCGTCACTTCGTCCACTCCTCCCTTCCTTCTGCGCAAGCTACCTTGAGGGATCTCCGAGCCGAAATGAATAGCTTATTATTTACATCATCGATCCTATACTCCATGAAGGAGTGTACATGAAATCTAGATCAACTGTAAATAAAAAACTCGGCTAAACATGTGCTGTATTTAATTACAAAAATTAAATACCTAGCCTCGTCAACCCCGAGAATTAATTAATTACAAAAATTTGCAAATCAATCACACAACACATATTTGGCCATGAAGTTGGAATCTCGTGCCTGCAACACAAAGTTAGCCTATGCACATTCACACATCATCCAGCAAAATAATATGTATGAAAAATGTAAAAATTAACCAATCTTAAACACACAAAGTCGAAAACCTCAGCTCTGATACCAATTGTAGGGTATGGATTGACGGGTTTCCTTAGAATACCTGGTCAATCCAAGAGACCTCTCCATGTCTACGGATTAAAATTTAATTCGAATGAAGACCCGTCTCCCTACGACCATCTTGTGTCATATCGAACGATCCAAATCACAACTCAACCAATTACCAAAATTGGCCTTGTGATTTGCTTGACGATCCGACCGCGGAAAAGGCGACAAGTTGATCCCTGGCTTTTGTGTTTATGGTTGAGGTCCAGTTAGTGAATTAATGGCTATGATATAAAATCAAATTAATAAACTAACACACATAAAATGATGAGGCAAATGAATAAGGCACAAATAAGAACGAATGAGCCAAAGGAAGAATTATACCTCCTATTACCTTACGATCTTCTACTGTATGACCCTCCCCTCTCGGACGTCGTGTGGGAGACGATTTACCAAGACCCGTGGTCACAAAGTCGATCCCTTCTCCTTGCGCCAACCAAACCCTAATAACTAAAGGGATGCCGACGGCCATGCCAAGGAAGAAAATAATCCAAAACACACACCCTAAGACTCTCCTCCACTGCCGGCGCCTAAGCTTCGCTCCTTGAGCAAAGTTGAGAACAACTTCTCCACCAAGGAGAGGGACCGTGACCCATCTTCTCACCTAGGAGAAGATCCATGAGCCACCTCCTATCTCCATGCGGCTAAGCATCTTCTCCACCGAGGAGAGGAACCATGACCCACCTTCTCGCCTAGAGAAGATCCGTGAGCCATTTTCCAATCTCCAACTTCGATTGGAGAAGAATCTGCTGCCATGGTGAAGACCGCGTGCGCCACCTCCCATCTCTCCAACCGAAAGCAGCCACCGAAGGTTTCTCCAACCTTCGGCTGCTCTCCACCGATGGCCAAAGAGATGGTTACGTGAGCAACCATCTCTTCTCCATCGATATGCCACAGCAGCCAAGACTCCAAGCCTTGATAAGAAGACGTGATCCACCTTCTTTGCCTTCTGTTGTGATCAGAATCCCCTCTCCACCGATGGCCAAAGAGGAGGTTCCGTGAGCAACCTTCTCTTCTCCATCCGCATGCCACCGCAGCCAAGACTCCAAGCCTTGAGAAGAAGACGTGATCCACCTTCTTGCCGGCTGCCGTGGCTGCTCTCCAACTGCCACCATGAACCAAAGTTTTGATGGAGAAGAAAACTCCATGTAGAACTCAGAGCCGCCCACAGTCAGGGAGAGGGAGAGAGGGAGAGAGGAAAAGAGAGAGAGAGGAGAGAAGAGATTAGGGTTATCTTGTGTTTTTCTTGGATTAATTAAAATCAACCATCAACTTGGTTTCATGCCACCATGGAATTTATATAGGGCTACGGTAGGAACCATGAGGAGGAGTTGGATCTTGGCCTGCTAATGGACCCGGTCCATTAATGAGGATCCATTCCACTAAAGGACCTCTATTGAATTACCTCACCAACCCCCATATTTACATATGGGCTCTACTTATTACGAGTCGTCCATCCCCCTGTGTTTAAGATCTCGAATGCTCATTAATTAATTTAAATTACTGACAATTCAAATTAATTAACTTCTAGATCCTTGACTAGTACCACTCGACCTTATCATCATGTCGGATCAAATCCACCTGCAGGGTTTAGCATGGTGAACCTTTCAAGCTCATCAAGAGGGCCTCATCAACTCGACTCACCAAGACCGGATTCCGTCAATAATCAACAGCACATCATATTATTAATATTATCTCCCAACTTACCGGGCCTATCGATCTAACAGAATAGATCTCGCTCATTGGTAAATCAAAGAAATAATAAATAATAATATATGCCCGTTATTATATCGGGATTAAGGGATCGCACTCCATAATAAAGACTGAGGTCCTATCCAATTATCGAATCAGTACAAATTGGATAACCTCGGGTTTTGGTCCTGCTCAATGTACTCAAAGCACACTCGTATAATTCTATGGTCAAGATCAACCACACCTAATTACACTACAACTATTCTGATGGGTTGTCCAATTCTATCTTGGTTGTGAGCCTCTTATTTATACTAAGCAAAGGACTGATAACATGATCTTCCGTGTGGCACCACACACCATGTTATCTACAATGCAAAATAATTGGACTTCGTGCATGTACTAATATAAACAGGCACCTAGTGTAGTTGTGATTCTCTTTTCAAAATGAAGATATTCATATAAAGAAATGCATGTCTTTCAGTATACACATCTTACAGTGATTATAATAGTGCAGTTGCAAACTCGAAGGAACAACGAGCCCATAAGGAGAATAAACACATAGAGCGCAAGTACCACCTGATACGAGAAATTATAAAGCGAGGAGAAGTGGTTGTCGCCAAGATTGCATCAGAGGACAACCTGGCGGATCCTTCCACTAAAGCTCTTCTAGCTAGAGCTTTTGATCGGTATGTGGAGGATATGGGAGTCAGATGTATGGCAGTGAGAGAACAATAAAGTCTTTGAGTATAAGTGGGAGACCAATAGATGTGTATACTAAAAGATTTGCTCTTTTATAAGACCATCTTTATTTTGAAAAAGAGAATCATAACAACACTAGGTGTTTGTTTATATTAGTACATGCATAAAAGTCCATTATTTTGCATTGTAGATAACATGGTGTGTGGTGACACACAGAAGATCATGTTATCAGTTCCTTGCCTAGTATAAGTAGAGGCTCACAGCCAAGATGGAATTAGACAAACCATCGGGATGGTTGTTGTGTAATTAGGTGTGGTTGATCTTGACCATAGAATTACACTAGTGTACTTTGAGTACATTGAGCAGGACCAAAACAAGAGATCATCCAATTTGTACTGACTTGATAATTAGATTGGATCTCAGATTTTATTATGGAGTACGATCCCTAAATCTCGATATAATAATAGGTACATATAATTAATAATTATTTCTTTGATTTACTAATGGGCGAGATCTATTCTATTAAATCGATAGGCCCGGTAAGTTGAGAAATAATATTAATTATATGGTGTGCCGTTGATTATTGACGGAATCGGTGTCCTGGTGAGTCAGGATGATAATGCCCCCTTGATGAGCTCAAAAGGTTCATCATGTTAAACCCTACAGGTGGATTTGATCCAACATGATGATAAGGTTGAGTGATACTAATCAAGGATCCAGAAGTTAATTAATTTAAATTGTCAGTAATTTAAAATAATTAACGGGCATTCGATATCTTAAACACGAGGGGATGAACGACTCATAATTTGTGGAGCTCATATGAAAATATGGGGGTTGGTGAGGAAGTTCAATTAAGATCCTTTAGTGGAATGAATCTTAATTAATGGATCGGGTTTAGATCCATTAGTGGGCCAAGATCCAACTCCTCCTCTTGGTCCCTACCTTAGCCCTATATATACCCCATGGGATCATGAAACCAAGGCTAGACATTCCAATACACAAAACCCTTGGCCTCTCTCTTTTCCTCTCTCTCTCCTTCTCTCTCCTAGGGCGCCGGTGCAAACAAGAAGAGGAGTTTTTCTTCTCTTCTTGTTCCCTCCTTTTTCTCTCTCGGTGTGAGCTGCTAGGAAAGGGAAGAGCAGTAGTGGTCGAAGCTCGCCTTGAGAAGGTTGGAAGAGGGTCGGCGGCATGGAGGAAGGGTGCAAAGGTGCCGGCGATGAGGGAGACAAGTAGAGGGTTGGCGGCGGGTTTAGGGAAGAAGAAGTCTTCTTCCTTCCTCTTACTCTTCTTCACCGTCCTCAACCTCTGTTGGACAGAGGACTGGTGGCCAACAACCTCGGGAGCTTTTGGTTGGTCGGCGGCGAGCGGGTGGAAGGAGAAGAAGCCGGCGGTGAAACCCTTGATTAGGGTTTTGGCTAGGGCAAGGAGAAGAGGTGTTTTGGAGGGCATTGGTGATCTCGGTTCTTGGTAGCCCGTCACCCACACGACGTTTGGGATGGAGGGACATAAGGTAGAAGGCTACGAGGTAATAGGAAGGTATCATTCTCTTCCTAAGCTCTTATTCTTATTTTGGTGTCATGTTAATTAGCTTCGTCATTTCATGTGAATTAGTTAATTATTTTGATATTGTATTATAGCTAAAATTAATTAATTGGACCCCGACCATAAACATAAGAATCGGCGATCCACTCGTCGTCTCTTCTGTGGTCGTTCGGTTAGAAGAATTACAAGGCTCAATCTTTGTGATTGGCCAAGTTGTAATTCGTACCGAACGATACGATGACGAGATGGTCGTTGAGAGACAAGTCTCCATTCGGATTAATTTTTAATCCGTAAACATGGAGAGGTCTCTCAAGGACGATCAAATATTCGCTAGGGAATCCCGCCAAGCCATACCCAACATAATGATGATCCAATCCACTAAAGGATCACCATTGATCTACCTCACCAACCCCCATATTTAAATATGGGCTACATCTATTATGTGAACCAAATCTCTCCATGTTTAAAATATTGAATGTTCATTAATTAATTAAATTACTGACAATTTAATTAATTAATATCTAACTCCATGAGTAGTATCACTCAACCTTATCATCATATCGGACCAAGTCCACCTGTAGGATTTAACATGATGAACTTTATGAGCTCCTCAACGGGATATCATCAACCTGACTCATCTGGACACGGTTTTCTTTTATAATCAACAGCACGCCATGTAAATAATATTATTTCCCAACTTACCGGCCCTATCGATTTAACAAATAAGTCTCGCTCATTGGTAAATCAAAGAAATAAATATTAAGTACATGTGTCTGTTATTATATTGGGATTAAGAGCATATAGTCCATAATAACTGAGGTCTGATTCAATTATATAGTCAGTATAAATTGAATCACCTCTATATCAGTCCTGCTCAATACACACAAAGTGTACTAGTATAATTCTATGGTCAAGATAAATCAATATCAAATTACACTACAACCATGTCAATGATTTGTCCAAAATCATCTAGGTTGTGAGCCTCAACTTATACTCTACAAGGAATTGATAATATGATCTTCCGTGTGGCACCACACACCATGTTATCTACAATGTGTAGTATCAGACAATATGCATATAAATAACCAATGTATAAATAATGATCATATGATTCTCATTCCAAAATATAAATGTCCATACAAAAGTTAGACTTTTAGTATACATCCTAATAATTTGAATATAACAACTTGTGTGGATAACTTTATTCGCAGTTTGTACAGATGGTAATCAACCAAATAAAATGTTTCCGACATTAATAATTATATGATATTTTCTTTCACTTCATTTGCTAAAAAATGACTTAAAGGATAGTAAAGCCAAACAACAAAAAAATCAAAGACCTGTTCCTTTTATTTCGTTCCATGTTTCATTCAACTCTCATTCTTGTTGATTTCCGAAAACCAAATGCAACATAAAGGTTTTCATATTGTAGGTAAACAATAGCCATAATAGTGTAAAATAATGAATGGAAAAAAACAAACAAATGGTCGACCAAACTCCAAGAAAAGGTAATTATTATCTACCCTACAATACATTCATTGCTGATACGAAACACTGAAAAATAATATTCATTAGTAATAATTCCCCAGTAGCCCATTGTATCGCTCAAGCAAACTCAAAATCTTCGTAACAAAACCACATCAGATCTCCACAACAACTTAACTCAGAAGCACTTCCTGTGGACAATGGAGGGCCCAGATTCTTCATATTCAGTTTTAGAAATCCACATCTGTAATTATCAAAGAAAAACATTACAATTAAAGACAAAAATATCTTGGATAGACTAGTAAAAATTAATCGTAAATCTTCTCGAAATGCATGAGAGGGTGAGCCATGAAACACAGTTGCTTCATTACCTGTTGGAAAGTGCTGAGTGAAGCAAGGATGGAGCCGCCAATCCACACACTGTACTTCCGCTCAGGAGGGGCGACCACCTTTATCTTCATGCTGCTAGGAGCTAGGGCGGTGATCTCCTTACTCATGCGGTCAGCAATTCCAGGGAACATAGTAGTGCCACCACTGAGAACGATGTTTCCATACAAGTCCTTCCTAATATCTACATCACACTTCATGATGGAATTGTAAGTGGTCTCCTGGATACCAGCACTTTCCATACCAATCATAGATGGCTGGAAAAGAACCTCGGGGCACCTAAATCTCTCGGCGCCAATTGTGATCACTTGCCCATCTGGCAGCTCATAACCCTTCTCAATAGAGGAACTACTCTTAGCTGTCTCTAGCTCTTGCTCAAAATCTAAGGCAACATAGGCAAGCTTCTCTTTGATATCCCTAACAATTTCTCGCTCTGCGGTAGTAGTGAAGGAATAACCTCTCTCAGTAAGGATTTTCATCAAGGAATCTGTAAGATCACGACCAGCAAGGTCCAGACGAAGAATAGCATGAGGGAGTGCGTATCCTTCATAGATTGGGACAGTATGGCTCACACCATCACCAGAATCAAGCACAATTCCTATCGATAAGGGAACCAAAAATCAATTAGCTACACAAATAGAATTAGTGGGGCGTAATACATTTTCTAAATTTAAAAACATACCAGTTGTACGACCACTAGCATAAAGGGATAGGACAGCTTGAATTGCAACATACATTGCAGGAACATTAAAGGTTTCAAACATAATTTGAGTCATCTTCTCTCTATTGGCCTTGGGGTTCAGAGGGGCTTCAGTGAGCAGGATAGGATGTTCCTCAGGAGCAACACGAAGCTCATTATAGAAAGTGTGATGCCAGATCTTCTCCATATCATCCCAATTATTTACAATGCCATGCTCAATAGGATACTTCAATGTTAAAATTCCTCTCTTGGATTGAGCCTCATCACCAACATAGGCATCTTTTTGGCCCATCCCAACCATGACGCCTGTGTGGCGAGGTCGGCCGACAATGCTAGGGAATACAGCCCTAGGTGCATCATCTCCAGCAAAACCAGCCTGTAGAAAATCATCATATGTTTCATACTAAATCATTTAGTGCATAAGATAATCAATTAATTAGGACTTCAGACGAGACAACGCTAACCTTGACCATTCCGGTACCATTGTCGCATACAAGAGGTTGAATATCCTCACCGTCAGCCATTTCCTCAATATCTGTATAATCAATTTTACAAGTTTCCACATTTTCAAACTAAAACAATACCCTTTCATACAACTAATACTATAAGACTCTAAAAGCAAGAATTTAAGAATTCTTTAATCATTGTGCAATGATAATCTCAATATAATTTGTTCTGAAAGCTTCAAAGTACATTATTATGAAACAAGCTAACTTGGACACAATGGGTAAATAAAAGACTATTAATAGGCATGGTTATCAAAGGTGTGGTTTCAAAATTCAATGGCCAAGAAATCAAAATATTGTCCATATATATATTTCATATTGAGAGGAACGCGGTGAAATCAGAATCATTTAAAAAATAAATAATTTGGTATAATAGATGGCAAATGTTGATTATTCATATTAAGAATATACATATATTATGTCCATCATAAATAGTAAATAAAGGAATTAATTAATAAGACTGATTGCATGATATAGTTACTATTAGGTTAATATATTATTAATTATTACTGTTTTGTAATAAATAATAATTTAAAAGTAACAAATAAGATTGTACTAAACTAAAAGGATATCTTTTGAATTATTAGTAGATAACCGAATACATTTTATTAATATTTTCACTTTATTGGGTTTAGGTGAATATACATTTTGAGCTAATCAACATTAATGAAGTAGAAATTGATAAGGCCTTTGAACTACATACTAGTAAATCACATGCAAAAAAAGGTTATACTATTAATCTTGCAACAAATCATAGGTTGTGAGAGGAAGTATGGAATTTAAGATAGGATTCATGCACTAGTATTCAATTTCCGGTTGGGAAAAAGCTGTCTAGTATTGTCTAGTTTGTCATAATCAATTTTGCTCGACGAAATTTTTAACCTATTTCATTATTTTTGTTCATGATGAGTTTTGAATCACTTCAATTTTATTTTCTAGTCATGTTAACTCACTTCTAGTTTTTTTTCGATTTTCTTTAAATTTCTCCGTTGATCTAAATGAAATGATTGATTTCTTGGGAAATATGAGATCAACCTTTTCTGATCCAATCAATCCAACTAGGACAATCTAGATGATATTAAGAATTAATAATTTATAAGGTATCCACCCTCCCCATACACTAGCCACAGCATTCAGGCTAGTAGCCCCCGTGATTTATTTCCTCCGTATTGACCCTAGAATGGGTTGGCGGAGGCGCTCGGGGCGAACAAATCACCTTTACCACCAAGAATTGACAATACAAGACATCATCAAAACTGACTTAGGGTACAATTGACAAAGAAACCCGAGTATATAAATGAGTTAACACAAATTGAATCATCATTTATGAAGATAAGTCATTTTAATAATATTAATAACTTGTATACGATATATCTTAGTTTATTTAATTTTACACCTTGTAAAATTAGTTTTTTAATAAAAATATGTAATTACGTTACATTATCTTGTATATTGATCCAAATGACACGATCCATTTATGAAATAATTAACGAGATATACAGTATGAACTGTCATAGTGCACACAAAGTCACCTTTAAAAGTGACAGATCATTCTAGACAAATTCAAAGAATTTGGAATAAGACTCTCAGACTTACAGGGTTGACCACGAGAAGGTTAGAGAAATGAATTTTAAAAAATATAAAATATTAACTTAAGCATTTTCCTGAGGACTTAAGCATCTAGAACTAGATTACTTGGCATTTTAATTTTATACATGTATTTTCCATTGCAATGGGACTCTACTAAACGGCAGTGCTATCAGTAACCTTTATGAAGGTTTCTAAAGAAACAAAAATTCCAATGAACTGGTCGCGGAAGTACATTAACTGCACTTGAAGAAGAAAAATTTTCCAGTTAACACTGACATTTAAAATGACTAAATCCACCGCAAGAAAACAATGTTTAGGAGGAACGGATTATTTCCTCATCAGAAACATACATAGAATAGTTTACGTTTGGTTAGCAAGATGCGCTACTGCACCCTTGTTGATTCTGCCACCAAAACATATGCCAGTTCCAAAAGAAAAGTGAGAGACCCAAAGAGACCCACCCTAATCGATATTATCATACAAAATCGATTAAATCTAAAGAAAGAATAGTAAAATGGATGGACTAACCGCAGTATTGGATCCCTCCGGTTGCTTCCTTTCCTCCGGCGAGAAATCGATGGATGAAAGTGAGAAGAGTCGATGGGAGAGGAAATGGAGGGGCCTTAAATAGGATGAGTCGGGAAGGAGATGTTGCTAAATTCCTTCTGCCACGAAAAATGTGTGGCTTCTGTCACTGAAATTGACAGACAGGAATAATTCTTAAAAGTATTAATTAACAGTTTGTGAAGATACTTTTGAGGTGTGGGTTCGACTTGGGCAGGGAATTGGGAGGATGAAGAAGACATGAGGAAGAGAGGAGAGTCGTCCGATGGTCCAGACGAGTATAACGTACAGCGTGCGCGTTGGAGGGGGCCCAGTTCCATTCAACCGTGCCAATGTGCCAGCCTCTCCAATTAGCTGGCAAAGCTGGCCTCTTAATTTATTTATTTTTATTTTTATATTTTATCATCCAACTAAATTCAATAAGAAGAAGATGTACTTCGTTGGAATGTTGGCTACTTTAATCAGCCCTGTACCAAATCAGCCATCTCAAATGGAGATAGTGCACTACCTGTAACATGCGATTTATACATCTATGCCACTATCTGTGAGGATATTGCTCAAGTCCACTCTACAGTTAGAAGGACACAGTCAACCTATGCCTGATGATTCAAAGGCCATCTGAAATGTTCATGACAAATAAGATCAAACACCAATTCTTAGTACTTTAGTTGTCATCCTCATTATGTAATGAGAACACAATAAAATGAATCGCAAGAAAGGTGACGACTCATAATCCTACAATATTTATGTCAGACAATATTCAAAAATCTAGTTGTCAAAGATAACAGAGATGCTCTAAATTGAAATTATATAAAAACAACTCAGATTTATATATCGGATGACTTGAGCGGATAATCCCAAGCAAATTGTCAAGCTATATCGGTTACGCCGATCTGCTAGATTGTGCAAGCAGTGTACCAGAGTGGGAAGGCTTTTTTTTTTAATGAGGAAAGGTAAATAAGTATCATCAAGAAAATGGTACAACCAAACATGCATCCCTTTGAATAGCTAGCTACTCATTTCTGATGAAGTATCAGATCCAGTTAGCTATTGAGGAGGTAAAATACATGTATGTGTACCCTGTGTATATCATCCACTACAATACTAGTCACTACCATCTCATGCTCCCATGTAAACTATAAACTCCCTACCAATAACGATGCACACCTCTGAACAACCCTGCCAATAGCCAACCAAGCTCCCATCATGCAGCTCCATGATCTCCTGCACCCATCAACATGCACGACCCTGCCCCACACTGTCATCCATCATCTGCAGAGGCAATGCATACAACTGCAACCAGCTCAATCCTGATGCTCTCATAGCACTGAGATACTGAACGGCCATGCCCGAGCACCAAGTGTGGCGAGCTTGAAGTGACTGAGTCACTGACAACTCAAAGTTGAGTCGCTGACTAATCATAGTCGAGTCGTTGACTACTTAGAGTCGAGTCGCCGACCTGTGTTTGATGCAATTTTCTTAAAACAGATTGGTCCCCTTTGGCAGTGCTTAGTGGTTACGTTGGACATTCATTTCCTAGACGATATAACGACACAATCACATAGCAACCAAGCACTGATTGTTCATGGCTAACTGAGTATATAAGCGAAAACTTTTATAGGTAGAGTTGCCGAGGAAAGTACATGACAACAAGGAAGTGAGGGGGAACGTAGGTGGATGGATTCTATGCCATTTTTTCCATATATTCAAGAACATGACCTCTTTATACAGGAGTTTCATCTCTCAACTGCATTGTATGGCTAAGTAATGGTCATTCATTGCCTCCAATCGCATAGTGTGGAATCGGTGAGATCGATAGAAGCGGATGGGGGGGGGGGGGTAAATATCGATTCGAAAATTTCTCGGATTTAGGAAATAGTATACGTAGTGAAAAGAATAAACACAAGTCAAAAACCAACGCTAACAAGTTTATTTTTTACTTGGTTTGGAGTCTGTAACGACTCCTACTCTAAGACTAATGGTCTTTGACCGTTTACGTTGAACAATTTTATAAGTTCGCAAAAATGTTCTACATATGCAATTTGATGTACAAAATAAATAACAAAATTATTCCAACAACTTCTAATTAAAAGATAGAAGCAACATGTTGTTGTCGGAGTAGCGTCTAAGAGTTCCTGGATCGCTTCAGAGCGGCACACTTAAGCATAGATGATATGAAAAACTGATGTAGAAAGTTGTGGTCGAAACCCTCTTTTATATAAGCACACAGGGGTCCGAGTGCCTATAGGGGCACCCCCAACTCAGCGAACCAACCACATCCCAATCCGCTGACCAGGCCAAATTCTATCCTTCTCGGGTGCCTGAGAGGCTGTGGGGCACTTGTGTTGCTGACGTGGCAACTCTAACCAGCATGTGCCAACTCAGCCTGCCCCAGGCTAAGTCATCTTCACAGGGGCACCCGAGATCTCTCGGGCGCCTGCCTTCTCGAGCACCCGAGTCCTCTCGGGCGCCCCAAATGCGGTCAGATTCAATTTCTTCAGTTGCAACACAGGGTTAGTCCAAGACAATAATATGTGTGTGTGTGGAATATATATATACGACAGCCGGAGCTATCTGATCCTAACTTTAGATTTCAAATAAAATCATAGGTCGGACCAACGCCTACTGTTCCCTCATCCGTCGTCTCACCTACTCCACTCTAGAAAAGTTATCCGTTACCAACCGACACCTCCAATTGGACTTTTGCTCGACCTCTAAAGCTTCCGGATCTCGAGACATCCGTACCTTGACCCATTCCTACTTCTGTCCATTGCCCTTGCTCGGTTGAGACTCCTGCCCGATCTTCTGGATCAGGTCATCAATGCCCGACACCCAATCAGGTCTTCGTGCCCAATCATTCGAACCAGGTCTTCGTGCCCAACCCTTAGTCAGGTCTTTGGTACCTAGCCCTCATCCAGGACTTCGTGCCCAGTTCTCGACCAAGACTTCATGCCAAGTCCTCGACCAGGATTCGCGCTCAACTTTGCAGGTCAAAACTTCATGTCTAGGTAAAGTAGGATTTTCCTCCACACTTAGTGAAACATGTTAGATCACAAAAACATACTTAACAATGAACCCATTGTCATTATCAAAATCAGGTTCGATCTGGTGCTTCCGACACCAATAATATTTCCCTTTTTGATTTATGGCAACACAGATCAAAAGTTAAGTTAAAGCAGACATTTAAGCATGTAGCAAAAGTATTTAAAGAAACACAGTATAATATTTTTCAAGGTAAGATTAATTTTTCAAAATATCAAACTTAAAAATATTTACAAATGTAAACTCGCAAAGCTCCTCCTTGATAAGTTAGGTTTTGAGTTAAAGTTCAATTTCAAAAAAACTTGCAAAATTGAAAATGTATGAAATTCCCCTGAAGCTTTTAAAACATGTGCATTTTTCAATTTGAAATGCTTATTGAAAACAAGTAAACTTTGAAAAATTCTAAGTATAAACCTTGAAAAACTATAAGTAAAATTTTAACTTTTACTTTCTTTCCCTCTTTGAAAAATAGAGTTTTAAAAAAATAAAGTACAAAGTACATTTTAAAAAACTTTAAAAATAAAGTACCAAGTAGATGTTTGAAAAAGCCCCTTAAAAAAATCTTTTGCTACTTAGTCAAAAAAAAAATCTTTTTTAAAAAAATTTCTTTTTAACTTTTTAACTTTTCCTTGTTCTCCCCCTTACCATATATCAAAAAAAAATATTTTGGTTAAAGAGAAAGAAAGAACGAAAAAAAAATTAGAAAAAGAAAAATTTAAGTATTAGAGCCTGTGAGATTTTTGAAAATGAAAGTAAATTTTAAAAAATAATTTGAAGTTAATGCAACCAAATGATAAGCAAACAATGCCAAAAAATTTGAATTTTTTTTAAACTTTTCCACTTTTTCTTTCTGTCCCGTTTTGCCATATATCAAAAAAAACATTTTGGTTAAGGAGAAAGAAAAAAAATTGAAAAAAAAGAAAAATTTAGGCAAGCCCATGAGGTTTTTGAAAATTCAACAAAAATTTGAAAAATAAATTTAAGTGAACACAAAAAAAAATGATAAGCAAATAATGCCAAAAAAATATTTTCAGAGAGACAAGTAAGTAATTCTAAGTAAATTTTGAAAAAAAATATTTTAAGTCAATCAACAAAAAAAAATTGAATAGTTATTTTAAGTGAAGCAGATAATTAGTGAACAATAAATAATAGGAATTTCAGAACTAATCTGATTCACCAATTTGAGTCCAAGTATACAAAAGAAAACAAGCAATAATTTTAAAAAATAATACAAACACAAAAAATATAAATCCTTGGGCCCCTGTCTAACTCAGTTTGTTACTTACTAACTGTTATAAAATAGTAACTTTTGTTGAAACTTCCTATTCTATTAAAACAACAACATTTACAGGCCTTATATAACCTTCATAACCCTAAGGATACAAAATAAGAAAAGACCTATCTACCCTTGTAACTCACAACACTCCCCCTCAAGTTGAACATATATATCAAACATGTTTAACTTGCTAAGGGCAAAATTAAACACAGCTTGGGGTACAACTTTTATAAACATATCAGCAAGTTGGTTCTCAGATTTGACATAAGGCAAATATAGTTCTCCGGAATCAAGCCTCTCCCAAATAAAGGGCGATCAATCTCGATGTGTTTAGTTTGGTCATGTTGTACTGGATTATTTGCAATATTGATTGCAGCCTTGTTGTCGTAATACAGCCTGAGTGGTGATTCAACCTTTAATCCCATGTCTTCCAACAAAAAACTCAACCACAACATTTCTGCAAGACCATGCGCCATGGCCCGATATTCTGCTTCTGCACTGGACCGTGCACAAACACTTTGTTTCTTACTTCTCCAAGTTACCAAGTTCCCCCCTAAAAAGGTGCAATAGCCAAAAGTGGATCTTCTATTATCTCTAGAACCAACCCAATCTGTATCAGAATAACATTCCACTTTCATATTACCACCTTGTTGGAAATTCTAGGCCGCAAAAACCGCTTTTTGCATTGCGGAAACCCCAGAATCTCGGCCACGGATCCGTGCGAACTTATAAAACAAATACGAGTACGAGTTTAATATCTAGATCTACACTAGATCTACGTGATAAGGACATTACCCTTGACGCGTAGCCCTTCGCTTTCCCGCTTATCCAAGAGGCCGCCGGATCTCGTAGAGTATCAAAGTAGACACTCCTCTATATGTATCCACGCGAACAAAAGAAGATGGATCGAAACCTCGGTGTGCTAGCACCCCTATGGGTTTCGGCCAAGAGAGGGAGAGGAAGAAGAAAAATCCGGGAGAAGAAGAAGAAGCCATCCAAAATGAAACAAAACTCGCCTTTCGTTTCCCTGGGTGGCCGGCCACTTAATGGCCATTAATGGCCATTAGGTGGCCGGCCATAATGGCCATTAAGTGCCATTAGGTGGCCTTCCAAATCCCTATCAATTTGAATTCGAAATTCAAATGGGGGGGGGGGGGGGAAAACCAAGTCAAGTCTAACTTGAATTGGAACCAAGTCAAGTCAAACTTGATTTGGATTTAGGTCAAGTCAAACTTGCCTTTTATGGACTTTCCATATTTAGCCAAGTCAAACTTGACTTCATTTCTTCTCCCATGTTGAGTCTAACTCGAAGTGGAACCAAGTCAAGTCAAACTTGATTTGGATTTAGGTCAAGTCAAACTTGCCTTTTATGGACTTTCCATATTTAGCCAAGTCAAACTTGACTTCATTTCTTCTCCCATGTTGAGTCTAACTCGAAGTGGAACCAAGTCAAGTCAAACTTGATTTGGATTTAGGTCAAGTCAAACTTGCCTTTTATGGACTTTCCATATTTAGCCAAGTCAAACTTGACTTCAATTTTTCTCCATCTATTTGTTCTTTGCGTGTGACCCTATAGGTTCTTGTAACGTTGGCAATGCTTCTAACCTCTTAGAANTTGGCATGCTTTCTAACCTCTTAGAAACATAAGCAATGAGCGGTATCTAGCAACACATCATTGCTACCCAAGTTACAGAATGTTGAGATCCAACATCACCTTGTGACTAATAATTGTGACTCTCACAATATATGATAATGTCCCTCTATCCTTGATATCTAGATTGACTCAATTGAGCATAGACCGTGTCATCCTCGAGTCAATCTATATCTTGAACTCCAAGTAGACTCACACTAATCAAGTGAGCTCAATATCTCATATTGACTCACTTGGCCATGGCCATGCACTTTGTGGTCTCACTCTATCAAGAATACGATATCGCTCCCGTCATATAGGAGGGATAGATCCCATCTACATCACTCACATCCCTCTCCATAATTTGTTACATACCCAGTAATCGCCTTATAGTCCACCCATTTACGGGTGACGTTTGACGAAGCCAAAGTACGCAACTCCTTATGTAGGAATCCATGGTGACTTCAGGTCTAAGGACTAATAGTCATACTAATAGCCACATGAGAAAGTATATGACACTCATATAACGATCCATGATACTTTCTCATGGCGGGTCATTCAGTATACATTCTCCAATGCATACCCATGTGTCAACTTGATATCTCTATATCCATGACTTATGAGATCAAGTCATCATGTTGACCTACATGCTAGTCTCTACGTATTAACATTGTCCCTGAATGTTAATACTCGACTAGGAATTATTTAGAGTAGTGTTCTCTATATCATCTCACTATCGATTCAACCAATCGATTGATATAGATAAGAATCTTCTACTCAAGGACATTATTATACTTAGCTAATTGGCACAAATACACGTAAGTATAATAACCATAAAACATGCCTTTATTTATACATAGGAATATGATACAAATTAGTCCATACAATCATTACATGATCGGCTCTAGGGCTCTCACCAACAATCTCCCACTAGCACTAGTGCCAATCACTGTAGTATCTAATACCCAATGATCTAGTGTGACCATCATGCTTTGTCTGTGCCAAAGCCTTGGTCAGGGGATCTGCGACATTCGCCTCTGTGGGTACTCTGCATATCTTCACATCTCCTCTATCGATGATCTCTCGAATGAGAATGGAAGCGCCGTAGTATATGTTTGGTCCGCTGGTGTGAGCGAGGTTCCTTAGCCTGCGCAATAGCCCCATTATTGTCACAATAGAGCTCTATGGGATCTGCAATGCTAGGAACCACCCCAAGCTCTGCAATGAACTTGCGGATCCAAACTGCCTCCTTTGCTGCCTCTGATGCAGCAATATACTCAGCCTCAGTTGTAGAATCAGCAACTGTGTCCTGCTTCGAACTCTTCCAGCTCACAGCGCCGCCATTCAGACAAAACACGAACCCTGATTGCGATCTATAATCATCCTGGTCGGTTTGGAAGCTAGCATCACTGTAACCCTTTACAGTTAGCTCCTCATTGCCCCCATATATCAAGAAATATTCTTTAGTCTTTCTTAAGTACTTAAGAATATTCTTGACCGCTATCCAGTGACGCTCACCTGGATCTGACTGGTATCTGCTCGTCATACTTAAAGCATACGAGACATCAGGACGAGTACATAGCATGGCGTACATGATAGATCCTATGGCCGAGGCATAAGGGATCTTATCCATGCGGTCCCTCTCCTCTCTAGAAGAGGGACTTTGAGTCTTCGAAAGATTCATACCATGTGACATAGGCAGAAATCCTTTCTTGGAATTCTGCATGGCAAACCGAAGTAAGACCTTGTCAATATATGTACTCTGACTTAGGCCAAGCAATCTCTTAGATCTATCTCTATAGATCTTGATGCCTAAAATACAGGCTGCTTCACCTAAGTCCTTCATTGAGAAACAATTTCCCAGCCAAGTCTTCACAGACTGAAGCATAGGAATATCATTCCCAATGAGTAGTATGTCATCCCACATACAATATGAGGAAAACAACTATGTTTCCTTCAACCCTCTTGTAGACACAGGGTTCATCTTCATTCTTGATGAAACCAAACTGTTTGATTGTATCATCGAATCGAAGATTCCAGCTCCGAGAAGCTTGCTTTAGTCCATAAATGGACCTTTGCAGCTTGCATACTCTGCCAGTATGCTTTGGATCTACAAAACCCTCAGGTTGTGTCATGTACACATCCTCGAGTAGGTTCCCATTCAGGAACGCGGTTTTGACATCCATCTGCCAGATCTCATAATCGTGGTATGCTGCAATAGCAAGCATGATCCGAATGGATTTGAACATCGCTACTGGAGAAAAGGTTTCATCATAGTCAATACCATGAATTTGTTTGAAACCCTTTGCTACCAGTCTACCCTTATAGGTATGCGTAAGTCCTCCCATGTCAGTCTTTCTTTTAAAGACCCACTTACACCCAATGGGTTTTACCCCTTCAGGTGGATCAACCAAGGTCCAAACTTGGTTGGTGTACATGGAATCCATTTCGGATCTCATGGCCTCAAGCCATTTCTCAGAATCTGGGCTCATCACAGCTTCCTGATAGGTTGTAGGCTCATTCTCAATGAGCACAACTTCATTGTCATCAGACAAGAGAAATGAATATCTCTCAGGCTGATGACGTACCCTACCAGACCTGCGAAGAGGTAGGTCTACTTGAACAGGCTGTTGTTGCATAACTCCTTGTGCAACAACCTCATGATCCACAACATTTTGTGGTTCCTGTTCAACCTCCATCAAGGCCTCAGTGCTATCGTCCATATCTTGAAGTTCTTCAAGATCGAACGTACTCCCACTAGTTTTTCTAGAAACAAAGTCCCTTTCTAGAAAAACCCCAGTCTTCGCCACAAACACTTTGTGCTGACTGGGTATGTAGAAGTAATATCCCTTCGTTTCCTTGGGATATCCTACAAAATAGCACTTATCAGATTTGGGTCCCAGTTTGTCTGAGACTTGACGTCGAACGTAAGCCTCACAACCCCAAATCCTCATAAAAGACATCTGGGGACTCTTCCCAGTCCATATCTGATATGGTGTCTTTAGTACAGCCTTTGATGGAACACGGTTAAGAGTGAAGGCTGCCGTGTCCAGAGCATATCCCCAAAAGGATATAGGAAGATCTGTGTGACTCATCATGGATCGCACCATATCTAATAGGGTTCGATTCCTCCTTTCGGACACACCATTCCATTGTGGTGTTCCAGGAGGAGTGAGTTGGGACAGAATCCCACACTCAGCTAGATAGTCACGGAACTCATGGCTGAGGTATTCTCCACCTCGATCTGATCGAAGTATTTTAATACTCTTGCCAAGCTGGTTTTGTACTTCATTCTTGAATTCTTTGAACTTTTCAAAGGATTCTGACTTATGTGTCATCAAGTACACATAACCATTCTACTGAAATCATCAGTAAATGTAATGAAGTACCTATAACCTCCTCTGGCAGCAACATTGAAAGGGCCACATACATCGGTATGTATAAGACCTAACAAATCGGTTGCTCTTTCGCTGTGTCCACTGAATGGAGTCTTGGTCATCTTGCCAAGAAGGCAAGACTCGCATGTCTCAAATGATTCGAAATCAAATGAGTCCAGCAAACCATCTCTATGGAGCTGGGATAGGCGACTCTCATTTATATGGCCTAAGCGACAGTGCCAGATATAGGTTTGGTTCAGGTCATTAGACTTGAGCCTTTTGGTATTTATGTTATAGATAGGGTTTTCTAAGTCTAGAAGATAGAGTCCGTTCATCAGAGGTGCACTACAATAGAACATTTCATTCAAATAAACTGAACAACATTTGTTCTTTATTATAAACGAAAATCCTTTCTTGTCTAAACAAGAAACAGAAACTATGTTCTTAGTCAGAGCAGGCACATAATAACAATCATCTAACTCTAGTACAAGCCCAGAGGGCAGAGATAGCATATAAACTCCTGTAGCAACAGCAGCAACTCTTGCTCCATTGCCAACTCGTAAGTCCACCTCGCCCTTTGTCAATGTCCTGCTATTTCTCAGCGCCTGCACATTAGTACAAATGTGAGAAGCACATCCGGTATCTAATACCCATGATGTAGAAATAGACAAATTGACTTCTATAACATGAATACCTGAAGTAGAAGTCTGACTTCTCTTCTTCTGGAGATCTTCCATATACTTCTTGCAGTTCCGCTTCCAGTGTCCGGTCTCACCGCAGTGGAAGCAGGTAGCATCCTTGGCAACCCCTCCTTTGGGTTTCAGTGCTTTGCCCTTGCCCTTGCCCTTGGCTTGAGACTTTCCCTTGCCTTTGGGCTTGCCCTTACCTTTGTCCTTCTGCACCATCAAAATGGGCTTGGCCTTCTTAAGATTGAGCTCAGCAGTTCTCAACATGCTGAGCATCTCAGGCAGGGGCTTGTCAATTTCGTTCATGTTCCAGTTCATGACAAATTGACTATAACTTTCGGGTAGGGACTGCAAGATCAAGTCTGTGGCCAGCTCTTGGCCCAGTGGGAATCCCAATCTCTGCAGATTCTCTATGTACCCAATCATCTTGAGTACATAGGGACCTACGGGAGTCCCTTCTTGCATCTTGCACTGAAACAGTGCCTTAGAGATCTCAAATCTCTCGTGCCTTGCTTGTCCTTGATACAGTTGACGCAGATGCTCAACCATATCGAAAGCATCCATTAACTCATGTTGCTTCTGAAGCTCAGAGTTCATGGTTGCGAGCATAAGGCATGACACATCTAATGCGTCATCTTGATGCTTCTTGTGAGCATCACGGTCAGCTCGCGTGGCAGTGGCAGGAGGTGCCTCGGGAATAGGCTGCTCCAGAACGTACAGTTTACGTTCTTGCTTGAGAACTATTCTCAAGTTCCTGTACCAGTCCAGGAAGTTTGCTCCGTTGAGCTTGTCCTTCTCAAGGACAGATCGCAGGGAGAGAGTATTTGCGTTTGTCGACATGGCAATCTACAACAATAAAATGCAGAAAATAAATTATCACATTCCAACTATCATTTAATTAGGCCTTTAATTAAACGATTCTCCCACTGAATTATAGAAATTTTGTAGAATCAAGTCATAGACGTGGTCAAACCACGCTACAAGATTCTATCTAATTTAACTATAATATAGTGGGACAAGATCCACATCATACTAATCCTTGAGTTAGCTTTGGCTAAATCGCCCAAGACTTAGTACGATCGGTAGGTAACAATTTACCGATTACATCTCTATGCAACTCTTGTTTATAGGATTAAAATTTACATTTACATAAAAACTTGAGTTAGCTTTGGCTAAATCGCCCAAGTTTTAATATAAATGCGATTTTTATCCTACCTTTCCAACGATTGGAATATGCCTATAGTTGAACTCGATCCAACCGAGTTAACTAGTTTCACTCAATCTGATTGAGTTTGTTCTCACCCAAGCCGTGATAGGCGGGACCAAGATTGTCCCTCCGTACCCTACCAAGATTAAATGTGTTGCTCTGCTTTGGCAGATTCAACAACAACAAATGATCGAGGTAGTGATAGGTATCAAAACTTGTTAGGCATTTCGAGAATGAGTTGATTTGAATTAGATCGAATCTAATCGCAAGAGAGAGGGTGTATCATATACACAAGGCTCTAATTATTTTACTCTAGCATGCATCACATACAAGCAAATAATAAAATAATTTAATTTGTGATTGGATCATGGCCCTACTACGATCTTCTCAAGCCAATGAGAAGATCGGACGGTCAACCTAGGGTTTCGCTTCTCCAAGCTTCTCCTTTGACCGCCACGTGTCGCCGGCTCCCTCCATAACTCCATCTTCGGATGAACCGCCCACCGTCTTCATTTTGTACATTACAAAATAAGAAAGTACAGAAATAAAATAAAAGAAGCCGACTCGCAGGTCGCATACACTATACAACACGCACAATCACAAAAATGGTACGCAGACCGTAATATGAATTATAACACATTCCAATCATATTGGGTTTTTATTGGGCCATGATCATCACAAATTCATACATAATTCCAAATTATGTATTTTAAATAAATTTCTATAATTTTTCGACAATTTTACAATATTATGAGTTACCCTTCCGTAACGGTCCCGCTACACTATTTTCGGGCACGATTTCGGGACAATGCCCCTTGCGGGGTTAGGGGCAGCACCCCTACTCGCGAAATGAATTTCGCGAGTGTCCCAAAATCATCTTACAGCAACTTAAGCCGCTGTCCCAAAAAATTATAGCGAGATCTTTCCGTTTCGGAAAGTTTTTCTCGATCGGTGAAGCCTACAAGTGTCCGAACACTTGTTGCTTCGACTTCATGAGAAAAATACCCATAAATTCTATAAATTTCGAAAAATCACAGAATATAATTTGTCTTTAAATTTTGTATCTAATACAAAAAAAAACAAATTTAAACTCGTACAAGGTTCGCACGTGGCTCTGATACCACTGTTGGGAATTCTAGGCCGCAGAAACCGCTTTTTGCGTTGCGGAAACCCCAGAATCTCGGCCACGGATCCGTGCGAACTTATAAAACAAATACGAGTACGAGTTTAATATCTAGATCTACACTAGATCTACGTGATAAGGACATTACCCTTGACGCGTAGCCCTTCGCTTTCTCGCTTATCCAAGAGGCCGCCGGATCTCGTAGAGTATCAAAGTAGACACTCCTCTATATGTATCCACGCGAACAAAAGAAGATGGATCGAAACCTCGGTGTGCTAGCACCCCTATGGGTTTCGGCCAAGAGAGGGAGAGGAAGAAGAAAAATCCGGGAGAAGAAGAAGAGCCACCCAAAATGAAACAAAACCCACCTTTTGTTACCTTGGGTGGCCGGCCACTTAATGGCCATTAATGGCCATTAGGTGGCCGGCCATAATGGCCATTAAGTGCCATTAGGTGGCCTTCCAAATCCCCTATCAATTTGAATTCGAAATTCAAATGGGGGGGGGAAAAACCAAGTCAAGTCTAACTTGAATTGGAACCAAGTCAAGTCAAACTTGATTTGGATTTAGGTCAAGTCAAACTTGCCTTTTATGGACTTTCCATATTTAGCCAAGTCAAACTTGACTTCATTTCTTCTCCCATGTTGAGTCTAACTCGAAGTGGAACCAAGTCAAGTCAAACTTGATTTGGATTTAGGTCAAGTCAAACTTGCCTTTTATGGACTTTCCATATTTAGCCAAGTCAAACTTGACTTCAATTTTTCTCCATCTATTTGTTCTTTGCGTGTGACCCTATAGGTTCTTGTAACGTTGGCAATGCTTCTAACGTCTTAGAAACATAAGCAATGAGCGGTATCTAGCAACACATCATTGCTACCCAAGTTACAAGAATGTTGAGATCCAACATCACCTTGTGACTAATAATTGTGACTCTCACAATATATGATAATGTCCCTCTATCCTTGATATCTAGATTGACTCAATTGAGGCATAGACCGTGTCATCCTCGAGTCAATCTATATCTTGAACTCCAAGTAGACTCACACTAATCAAGTGAGCTCAATATCTCATATCGACTCACTTGGGCATGGCCATGCACTTTGTGGTCTCACTCTATCAAGAATACGATATCGCTCCCGTCATATAGGAGGGATAGATCCCATCTACATCACTCACATCCCTCTCCATAATTTGTTACATACCCAGTAATCGCCTTTATAGTCCACCCATTTACGGGTGACGTTTGACGAAGCCAAAGTACGCAACTCCTTATGTAGGAATCCATGGTGACTTCAGGTCTAAGGACTAATAGTCATACTAATAGCCACATGAGAAAGTATATGACACTCATATAACGATCCATGATACTTTCTCATGGCGGGTCATTCAGTATACATTCTCCAATGCATACCCATGTGTCAACTTGATATCTCTATATCCATGACTTATGAGATCAAGTCATCATGTTGACCTACATGCTAGTCTCTACGTATTAACATTGTCCCTGAATGTTAATACTCGACTAGGAATTATTTAGAGTAGTGTTCTCTATATCATTTCACTATCGATTCAACCAATCGATTGATATAGATAAGAATCTTCTACTCAAGGACATTATTATACTTAGCTAATTGGCACAAATACACGTAAGTATAATAACCATAAAACATGCCTTTATTTATACATAGGAATATGATACAAATTAGTCCATACAATCATTACATGATCGGCTCTAGGGCTCTCACCAACATACACAATACCGGTCAACAAGACTGGAGAGATTCTCAACCCAAAGAAGTGGATAGCCGAAATGAAAAAGAAGGCACAAACTGACGCAAGGCACTCAATACCCTTCAATACGGCTTAACAAAAGAGAAACTCAACCAGTCAACCCCTTCAACAACGCAAAAGAATTGTGGGACAAACTAGTGGAACTACACGAAGGGATAAATGACACAAAAGTAACAAAATATGACCTTCTACTAAATTCATGACTCAATATTAAAATGCTAGATGGTGAGTCGACAAACCAATTACACACTAGGATAAAAGTCATCCTCAACGGATTACATCTCATCGACCACCAACTTAAGAACCGTGATATAATCAGATATACCTTAACTCGGTTCCTCAAAACTACTTATGGACATCTATGGTAGATACCTATGAAGTCTCAAGGAACTTTTCAAAAATTCGATTAGATGAACTCTTTTGTGAACTTGAACTACATGAGCAGTCTAACTTGAGTCAAACTGAGAAAGGTATTGTCCTTATTGCAGAACCATGTAAGGATCCTAAATCAAAAGCCCGACTCAAGCACAAATCCAAAGACAAGTTCGACTCTGACTCAACTAACGAACAACTAGTAAACATGGTCAGGAAAATATTTACTAATAAGAAGAAAAGATTTTCAAAGGGCGATCTCAACAAGGTGATACAATCTACACCAACAAAATCATTGTCTAACGTGACCTGTTATGGATGCAATAAAAGAGGGCACTATAAGTTTGATTACCCAAACACCGAATAAGAAAAACCCAAAACAAGACCAAGGAACTTCTTGACACTAATGGCAAGAGAGCAAATCCATGAACCCGAGTCTGAGTACAAGTTAGAGTCAAGCCGAGAAGACAAATCTGAATTCAATGATGAATTGAGCCACGGATCCGTATCTATTTCCGAATGTTCTTATAAGGAAATATCTAATTTAGAAATTAAATTCTTTAAAAGTCTTAAATAAGAAATTAGTTAAATCTGAGAAACAAGTTGAGTTGCTACTTAAGGAAGTCAAAAACTTGAAAGAGAAAGTCAACTTGAATCTCTCAATTAACCCGGTTCAATATGGAAACTCAACTCAAGTTGAAAGATTTGAGGAAGAAAATTTCATATTGAAAGGTGAAGTTGAGAGACTCAAGGGGATCAAATAACCTTGACATAATACTTGGATCATAATGGGTCATGTACAACAAGTCCGGTCTTCGATATCAATCAGAATCAATAAACAAATCTTACTTATCACTTGTTAACCAACAATATAATAAACACATCAAAGTATGGGGTTCCAAAAGCTCACTTGACAAAGTAAGTAGGACTAAACCAATAGTATATACCTAAAGATAAAATTTATTATGTAAAAATAAAATAAAAAATATATGATTCAGGGAGAGATACCAAATTAATTGGAATATCAAGAACAAAACCTACCTATTTGGGTACCTAGAACTAGTTAATTTAAGGTTAGTTCTAACTTGTTAAGGATCTGAGTTTAGAATTAAGTCCCTTGAGTGAGAATAATTGGGAAACTCTGTCTAAGGAATGTGATTACTTTTAATGATATCCATGTGACTTACTACGACCTGAGAGCTTATTCAAGGAAGCTGATTTTAAGAACCCAAAGTTACGCTCATATCAAACACAAGTTAAAAGAAACCCTGAAAATCAAACTAATTAAATTAAATATAATTAAATTTAGAATTAACTAAAAACTAAAATCAAACTAATTAAACTAAATGAAACTAAATTTAAAATTCAAGTAAATGAAACTAAATTTGAAATTAAACTAAAAAATGAAATCAAACTGAACTAAAGTTAAATGAAACTAAAGTTAAAATTAAATTAACTCTAAACTAAAAATTAAACTAAAATTTAAATCAAACTAAATTCGAATCTAAATTAAATCAAATGAAATTTTAATTCAATTGCAACTTTAAACCAATTATAATCTGGAACTAACTAATTCTTAATTAATCTAATTAATAAAAGATAAACCTAATAAAATTTTAATGAACCAAGTCAAATTCAAAATTAACCAACTTAATTTGAAATAAATCAAAAACTTAATCAATGGTTCAAATCAATTTAATTAATCAACTTCAATAATTAATTTAATATGAAATTAATGCAGACTTAATTAATCTAATTCAAAATTAACTTTAACAAATTCAAATAATCTAAAAACTCAAATTAAATCAATATAATTCTAAAATTAATCAATTATTCTCAATTCAAATCGAAATTATTCAAATGAACTCCAAATTAATCAACTACCCTAATTTACCAAAATAAATTAAATTTAACTTAAATAATAATTGAAACAAATTAAATCGAATAATCCAAATTTAGGTGATTAATTCAATCAACTTTATTAAGTGTAAATTAATTTTAACCTAATTAAATTAACTCATGATCTAATTAATACATAATTAATTTTAACTTAATCCTTAATTATTATAAATCATAAATTATTTCGAAATTAATCAATCTTAATACTAATTAATTCAAAATCTAATCAAAAGCAATTACTTGAATTAGAACTTAATAATCACCTTAATTACCAAAAAAATCAAATAATCAAAATATTTCAATTAATTTAATTATAAGCTTAATTAAATTAAATTAAGTTTAACCTATCTAATTCAATTAATTTCAACTCAATCAAATTTAAGTAATTAATTGTAATCAAATAAACTTAACCAATCTAATTAACGCAAACACAATTCAAAAATACCTAAACCTAATCAATCCAAAATTTAGATCCATCATTAATAAGACTTAACTTAATTAAACTAAAAAACTTTCAATTAAACAATGCATCTCACACAACTATAGGGGTTCCCTTGTTTGAAAATTTAGAATGGGCAAGATGCTAGGAAAATTAAATGGAATTGCTATTATATTTATATTTTTCTGAATTTATATATATTTTTGACCAATACATTATCTTATAGTTGTTTAATTCTAGCACTAACTACTAGTCCCTTAGACACATAGGTTTATCTTCCTTATAGGTAACAAGGATATCCTAAGGAGTTCAAGGTTAAGGGGAAAAACAAATAGAAAGGCACATCTTTAAAAGGAAAGTTTTTAAAATAAAATATTTTGAAAAAGTTTTTGTAAAGATAGACTGTTTTGATAATTTCTTGAAAGTTGCATAATTTCTGAAAAAGTCTTTGAATACTCTTTTGAAAACATCACCTCTCTTTTGAGAAAGATCCTTTAAATAGTTTTGCTTTATATTTGAAAATACTTTTGCAAAATTTATCAAAATTCATTGAAAACAATTTTGAAAAGATAGTTTCAACATAATGTCTCTCTAAAAATTCTTTTCAATATCACGCTTTAGAAAACATGCTGACAAATTATTTTCTTTAAAATTCCTTTGAAAAATTTTGTTTTAAAACACCTTCAAAATTCTTTCTTTTTGGAATTACACTTTTAAAAACACTTTGCAAAAGTTTTTGAAAATCAAATTTTACAACATTTTGAAAGTACATGTTTACAATAAAGAAAATTTCTAAAAGTTATCAAAATCACTTTGAAAATTGTTTTAAGAATATCCACTTTTGAAAATATTATTACATTTTGGAAAATAAATTTTGAAAACTACTTTTGAAAATAATTAAAAGTGCTTTCCTCTAAATTTTGAAGTTAACTTTGAAAAGAGACCTTTTCAAAATTTTTGTGGTCTTTTGATCAAACCTTGTTGGTGCAAAGAAGTCCTTAGAATTTAAGGAATTGAAAAGTATGTTAGAATTTTTTTTGATGTACCCTAAAGAGGGAGAAGAAAGGTTTAAGTTAGAAAATCTAACTGACATGAGACTTGATTAGTTGGATTAAATAGTTAACTTAAATATATTGTCAAACATCAAAAAAGGAAAGATTATTAGTACAATCGACCTCCAAAATTTTGATATTTATTTGACAATATGTTTAATAAATTCTAGTCAAGTCAAGGTTGACTAGTTAACTAGCGAGAGTAATAAGAAATCTTGGACGAGTGAACTCTAAGCAAAGTCCTAGTAAGTAAAGCTAGGTAGTGAATGTTAAATACGACAATAAAATTTGATTAGGAAAATTTTGGAAAATTTATTGGAAAGATTTTGTGTGGGTTTTCAGATTCTAGGATGAAGTAGGAGGGGTTAAGTTGCTTAACCCCTAACTTTAAGGTTTTAAATTGGATAACATCCCAAAGTTAGGGATGCCGGTGTAATAACCCGAATTACAGGGGTTAAAATGCAAACTTACCTAACTGAAATCCCACCTCATCCTTTCATACTCTGTCGAGCCTTCCCTTTCTTTTACTCGCGATCCTCCTCCACGCGATCGAGCCGACGCCAAGCTTCCACCTCTAGTGAGCTCTCAAGGCCAACAATCGCTGCTCCTCCTCCTCAATCAATCAACGACCCTTCGATCTCTCTCTACCTCTTCCTTAGAGCGCCTCTCAGTGGATCGATTGGCCCTGTTAGCACCGGAGCCAACATTTTAGCGCTCCTCCTTCAGTCTTGATTAGGTAAGATCTTGGATCTAGGGTTGTTTGGTGATGTTGTCCCAAATCGGTGCCTAACCATCAGATTCACAACAACTCTATTGGTGGTTGCCGATCTACGCCATATCCAAAATAGGGGAGAAGGCTTGGTGTGCTCGCTATCTTCAGGTGAGGCATGTTTGGTTAGTATACATCTAGAATGGAATTCTTGGTGAAGCATTTTCAATTGGGATGAGGGAATCTGTTTATCTTGATTGGGATGTGGATCAGGGTAGCAAGCATGATGTGGTTGATTTAACATTTCATTGAGATGGGGATTTTGATGGAAAATTGGTTTTGAGATTTGTGGTTTGGATGGGGAATTTTGTTCGGATTTTCGAACCCATGATTTCATTCTGTTTTAGATGGTTTATGCTTTAGGAATTGGATTCTTGTGAGTGGTACATGGATCTTGTTTTCTTCTTGCCGTGAGCTGTAGTTTTGTTGGCTTAGTTGTTTTGGAGTTTGAGATGAATGCGGGAATTGATATTAAGATCTTTGGTTTCGATTTTGGGTTGATGTTCTTGCTGTGAGTTATTGGTATGGATCTGAATTGGAATTTTGGATTAAATGGTAGGGATTAAGGTTGATTTTGATTTGAAATTAAGTGTTAGCTTAATTGTGTTTGGCTTGTGTGCCCTTGCCGTGTACCACATGTGAACCAGAGTTTGATCATGTCTTGGGTGAGGTTGCTTGGCTTGGGCTATAGATTAGGTTGTGATTGAGTTACCCCATCTAGTGTTGTAATGCTCGAATCAAGAGCAATACTTGGGGGATTGATTCATGTTGGGATTAATCCCATGATTGTTGAATACCTAAGCTAGAATGTTTTAAATGGGAATTAAACCTAATCTCAATAATTCGGTTTAATCATTAATTAAGGATAATTAATGAGCGTTGTAATTAGGACATTCCTAATATAATTTGGTATTTAGTTTAGCTAGTTGTTACTTATTCAAGTAGTTAAACTATATCTTTTGATACAGGATATTGATTTGTTTGGACGCTTTAACCGAGGGTTCTCTTCATATATGAGCTACTTACTGGAGGTGGGTGCCTCTTACTTGATCTCTGTAGATATTGATTTTTATGCATAATTAGTTTTGTTATATGTAGTAGGTTGTTTTACCTTGAATCTACTTAGTTTTATTTTACTGCTTGATATTTGATTACTTGACATTTGAGATAATCTAATTATTATCTATATAGTCTCAACTTTGATACTCTTTTCTATAAAGTATATAAATGTACGAGTGTACATAGGAGTAATTGTGATGTTATACCTGACATTGGTTGATCACTGGTTATACCTTACCTATATACCTAGTTGCATGATTGATAGGTCATGATACATGTTTGGACCTGTGCATTTCGTACTATGGAATGGTAGATGAACTGGTGGGTTTGTGTAAATTAATATCATGCACCATCCTTGCACTGTTGCATAGTTGTCAACCCTTAGCTCCCTTGTGGTTGAGATGGATCATCAGTCATTTTGGTTCTGCCTACTCGGCCACTCAAGAGTAATAGTAGTCAGAGTATGTGCAGTTGCTGTGTCATGCTCGACCACTCAGAGATAGTGGTAGCTAGCATTGTGTGAAGGCAGTTGACAGCCAGTTAATGCTTGGGGGGGGGGGTATATAGTTGTAAGTGTTTGGTTTTCATGCATAGCCGTGAGTGCTTGGCTTTTTCTACATAGTCACAAGTGTTTAACTTTCCTGCATCTTGTCCATCCAGCTACCTAGTGTAGCGGTAGCTGGAGCGAGTACAAATCAGGTTATTGCATCGTGTGCATATGATGTATTGCTACATTTGCTTATATTTGCTGCATTTGATTGAGCTATAGTTGCTGCATATGTTTGATATGCACATACAAGTGGTGAATTACACATAGTATTGTGATCTTGTATTGCTCGTGTGTACGAGCATATCCGTGGATGATTTTCCAAGATTTCTTATCTTATTACTCCGCATGATAGATTGATTCCGGTATGTTCATTCATTCAGTAGTTTCAGTTATGTTCTCTGATACTTCTATAAGACTGTATACTGTTAACTCCTTGGTGCTTGTGATATGTTATTATTGTCATGCATTATTTCTGTTTATTACCTGCCGAGTCCGTCCGAACTCACCGTCGCTTTGTTTATTGTTCTTTTCCTCAGGTAGCTGATAGATATACCTTTGGAGCTGCTAGGAGAGGGTCCGTCTGTCAGTCCCACCCACGTAGGCTTGTATCTATTGCGTTTATTTTTTTCTTATCTTTGGAGTATTTTGTACTCTTATATTGTTTGTTTTAGTGGTATGTTGTTTTGTGTGGACTTGTTGTAATATACTCTTGTTTTGTGTGCCTTGGTGGGACTTGTTGTGTTTTGGTTTTTGGCATAAGTTGTATCAGTACACAGTTTGTATGAATATGATTGTTTTAGTATTCTGTTTCCAGTCGTATTGGCTGAGGTAGATATTGTGTAGCCACGTGGCTTGTATATAGGATCCATATAATGTCTATACAGGGGAGATGTTGTCCGTTTTCTGTCGGACAAGCGACTGCCCGGGATGTGACAGTGAAAGTCTTAGTGAGTGAAACTAGACCCTAGTAAATGAAGCTAGGTGGTGAAATCTTGGTAAGTGAAGTGAGGCAATGAAAAATCCTAGTGAGTGAAGCTAGGCTCTAGGGGGAGACAACCCTAGATAATAAGAAGTCTTGGGGGAGTGAATTCCAAGAAAATTTGATCGGAAGGAGTTAGTGAACCTAACTACAAGTTTTGCACTACTATATTGTACTTGTTGAGGTAAGCTCTTGGAGGGAATGAGTGAGGTCGTACCTCAGTTTTGGACAAAATCTTAGGCGATTATCTGACCAAAGAAACCAACGGAGGTTTTTAAATTAAGATCATGACAGACCTCTCTATCTATCATATATATTCATATCTATTTTCTGACTCTATTTTACAGGATAAAATATAAAAAATATATATTTGTGCTAATACTGTTTTGCAAGATAAAAATATTATTTTGTCAATAGATAAAGTGATCCTATCGACAGATTATTGTAAATTCAGAACAATGAATTTAAAAACAGAACCCAGAAGGAATGATTGGTTCCGCCAACTGATAAATTTTATCAGTCGATGATCAAAGTCTTATTACAACAAGTTCAGGCCAAATTAGAGGAGAAAAGGAAACTTCTTGTTCCGTCGACTGAAAAGGTTTATTAGTCGATGGATCATTAATTTTCTGACGGGTCAACCAACTCAGACAGTTGATTAGAAAGGTGAAACTTAGGTTCGGTCGACGGAATGACTATTCAGTCGATGGAACTAGAAGATATCATATCATGAAGCTAGACACACACCCAACCAAGTTCATACGGGTTCCGTCAATCAAACAGGAGGATTAGTCGATGGAACATAAATTTCTGAAAGGGGCTTAGTTGACTTTGGCTATACAAGAAGGTTCGAAGATAAGGCAAAGCACAACTACTGTTCTTCTTTCTGTGCTAATCTTTGTACATCTTGAAGCTACTACTCAAATTTAGTTCTCTTTCATGCTCTGTGCTAAGATTATCTTCAAACAAGTCTCCGCGCCAAAAGCAACTCAAACAATAAGCTCCAAATTTGATCAAACATTTGTCGATAACATTTATTATTGTACTCATTTCATTAGGAGAGGTGTAATGATTGTTACACCCTCCTTCATTAGTATTCTGTTGGTGCCGGAAGCACCAAAGTCAAACCTATGTTTTGATAATGGCAAAGGGTTTAGAAGTTAAGATTTGGTTGTGATCTAACAAGCTGATTAAGTGTACAGGAAAGTCATAGGTACACTAGGCACTAAGTCCTGGTTCTTTGAATTGGGCACTAAGTCCTGACCGCAGGCTGGGCAACTAAGTCATGACGTAAAGTTGGGCAGTAAGACCTGGTGAGTGAAGCTGGGCAATAAGACCTGGTGAGTGAAGATGGGCACTAAGACCTGGTGAATGAAGCTGGGCACTAAGACCTGGTCGAGGACTGGGCACCGAAGACCTGGTGAGTGAAGTTGGGCAAAAGTCCAACCGGAGTAGCCGGTTGGCAAAAAGGTAAATTCTCCCGAGAGGAGTAGGTGAGGACGCGTTCCCCGTAGGAGGGAACATTAGGTGTCGATTCGACCTAGGGTTCCATTTGGGAGACCCAAAGTCAGAACCAAGACAGCTTAGGCTGTAAATAGTATTTAATATATATTGTATATTTGCTTCTTGTATTTGGAACTAACCCTGGTTGCAGGAAACGAAGGGATTGGATTTCTGCAGCTCAGGCGCCTCATTGGATGGAGGCGCCTCACTGGGCTAGGTGCTTGTATGGATACATTCGCCCCAGTGCAAGGCCAAACCAAGCCATCGAAGTAAACTGCCACGAAAGCCTTTGGACCAAGTCAAGCTAGGCGCCTGTGTTAACACAGGCGCCCCAGTCAACTCAGGCGTCTCAATGAAGGGGATAAGCGCTGACCAAGCCTTCGGATTAGAGTTCACGTAGGAGAGGTCAAGTGTCAGGTGCCCCCTTCAACACAGGCGTCCAAGCGACAACTATAAAAGGGGGTTCACCCCCAAGGCTTCACAAGAACTTGCAAATTTCGCTTTCAACACTTTCGTTCAAACGCTATGCTCTGGCACGCTCTGCACTCGCGATTCAAGCGTCGACGACGACCCGCTGCTCCGAAATTCCATCCACTCCGGTCGTCAGTAAAAGCTTTAATTTCTTAAGTGTTGTAATATTTTCTTTCTATATCTGTACTCCAAATTGTAAACATTCTTCGAATATAGAATTGCCCATCGTAAACAGTCAAGGACCGTAGGCGTTGGAGTAGGAGCCGACCGCGACTCCGAACCAAGTAAAACAAACTGTGTTAGCGACTTTGTTTTACTCTTTCCGCAGTGTAATTTTTCTATTTATCCGAAAATTTTCCGATCGATATTCACCTCCCCTCTATCGATTTACTCCGATCCAACAAGTGCTATCAGAGCGGGTGGCTCAAACTTGGTGCAACCACCAGTTTGAGATTTTTTTTCAGATTTATGAATTTTAAAGTTTTTCTTTTTGCTCGAATTTTCTCGTTAATCGAGGTTGGTGCAACACCACTCGATCTTTTTTTTCATTGTTAATATTTCTTCCCACACTGCTAATCCAAGACATAGTCTTGGGACAAGTTTCTTGCAATTTTTTAAAAAATTTTAAATGGCCAACCAAGACTGGAACAATACTCGTCCACCACTAATCTCTGGGGAGAATTTTGATTTTTGGAGAAGTTAAATGGAACTCCATCTGAAGGCCCATATGGACATATAGATGATCATTCAAATAGGGTTCTCCCTCCCTACTAATGATGAATTATCAATTGTGTGGGACAAACTGGACGAACCAACGCTCAACCAAATTGAGACAGATGCAAGGGCAACTGCAATTCTTTAGTGTGGTCTAACCAACAAACAACTCAAACTAGTCGGCTTATTTGAATGTGCCAGAGAGATTTGGGAGAAATTAATTAATCTACATCAAGACAACTCATATAAGAGAGATCAGGTAAGTTATGTTGCATTCTCAGCTCAAGCTCAAATAACCGAGCCAGATTCGGCACCCGACTTTGACTCCGAGTCAGAAGATGAGTTAGAATCTGTACCTAACTGCGAAATCGAGCTAGAATTAGAGGATGAATTGACTGAGACGGTAATCGATTTTGAATCCTTTTCAAAATTACAATTAAATAATCAAACTGATACTGTAATGGTCGAGGAAGGGATAGTTTCTATTGCAGAGCAAAATCCAGGAGAACCACCCAAGGAGAAGCGTCAACCAGCACCCGAGTCCGACTCAGACTCGGAATCTGACGAAAGTGAAGGAGATCAACTCAAATTAGTCCGATGAGTTCGTGACCACTACAAGAAGCTGAAGGAACATAAAAGAAGGGCGGCTGAAATTAAGGAGATTCCCAATCGGGAATCAAATAGTAATAAGGTAAATTCAAAATATAAAAATCATATAATATGTTTTAAGTGCAGTGAAATGGGTCAATACAAGAGTAAGTGCCCCGATCGCAAGAGTCGACCTTCGCCAAATGGTACTCTCAAGAATACTGGACAAATATTAGGGAAAGGTAACTTTACAATATTTGAAAACCCAGTATTTACTTCAAATAATGTGATTAGATCTTATGAATTAGTTAAAGCAAATTTTAGAAAACTAGAACAAGAAAATGAAATATTGAAACATAAGGTCAAAATGCTAGAAAATTTAATTCACAATCTTGCTGATTTTAAAATCTAGAATATTATTCCAATTATGAAGTAACTTAGATGATTATTCTTCACACTTGTTATGCTTAGGTTTAGAAATGGTTAGACTATGGATAAATGATTAAGTTAAAATTTGAATAACATAGTATTGGGTGGAGGTGAGATGATAGTACGTTAGGGAAGCCCCTCTAATAAGGTCAAGTATACCCTACTTGGTCTGTTTAGTCTGGTGGAACTAGCCGAAGCTACCGATCCAAGACCCAAACTAGTTAAACCAAATTTTTTCAAGAAGTAATTTGAAGATGAATTTTCACTAAAAGGCTTTGTCAATGAAAGAGTTGTTGCTCCAATAAGGTTACGACCAAAGAAGGCCTCTGTGCCTCACCAAGACCTGGAAGCTAATTTTCGAAATTAAAATTCAAATCACTATTTGTTAAAAGTGAATCTAACACAAATTTTAACCAAATCTTAGATACCTGTGTCAAAGTTAAGTTTTTTTTTCACTTTCCATGACATGTTTTCTGTTGTGCACAAGTTTTATAGTTTTCAAAGATTAATTCAAAGTTTTAATCTTATATACTTTTTGCTCGAAATCTTCTCAAAAATTCACTTTAATTTGAAATTTGACTCATCAAAATAAGATCTTGCACGTAATTGACTTATTTCTGATTAGTCAAAATTTGGTCGAAATGGTCAAAATTGGTCAACGGTCAATTGGTCAATAGTCAAACAGTGTTCAACTCGGGCGCCCGAGTCCTTACGGCCGCCTAATGCTTTATCTTCGTCCAAGGCAGTCAGACCTGCCAAAAGCAGCTGATAGCCTGATTCAGGCGCCCGAGAGACTCTCGAGCACCCCAATGAACACGGGCGCCCTAGACCCTTCACGGGCGCCCGTGAAAGCCTTTATAAGGCCATCATCACTTCCTCATTTGCCACACCAAACGAGTTTCTCCTCTATTCCTTCTCCCTCCAAGGCGCCCGAAATCTCCTCTCTTGTCCTCTAATGCCCTACTTCGACAATGCCTCCCCAGTACCATTTTTATGCATTTATAATTAATTTTTCGATTATTTCGTTTAGTGAATGCATAATTTTCTTTACCCATCTAGAAAACGTTGTGTTACACAAGCTGACCCCGGGGCCGAACCTAGCCCGGATCCTAGGTTCCCAACCTTAGCTTTGTTCAACAAATTCGCATCCACCATCTACAAACCTATCAAGACGAGCTTCTTGAATAAGCAATTCTTTAATCAATCTTGCCCAGTAGCAATGGATGCTATAAATTTTTATCAACTAGATCATCTTGTCTACTGTACACATCCTGTAAATTCAACATTGTGTGCCGAATTCTACAACAATCTGATCAAAATTGATGACCTCTGCTACTCGACCACTGTACAAGGCACTCCTCTTACTATTTCGCCAACTTTATTTAATCAATTCCTCGGACTACGACAGTCACAGTCAATCTTTTGTTGCTATCCTCCGACTGACCTTCCTTTCACTCCCCCTTATTCGTACATCAACCTAGATACTCTTTATTCCTACTTTTACGGAGATGTGCGGAACCCATTGGTGCAACGATTTTAGTCCGTCGACCTCTGCGTCCAGGATTGTGCTCTCTATAGAGTTATAGTCCGTTGTGTTCTTCCACTGACTACCCGAGATGTCGCGACCATGCGACCCTTTCACACTTTTCTCCTCTACGCCATGATCCATCAGTTGGATATAGATATTGGCCTTCATATGTTCCACACAATTATTTACAGGTCGAGCGTATCTACTCACGCCAGAGTACGGGCGCCATATTGTCACATTATCACAATCCTTCTTCACCACCATGGTCGCGACGTCACCACCGGGGAGGTTATCCCGATGACCAAATTTGTTGAAATCAGGTCTAGGAATTTCTCTTTAGCGCGTATAGATGTTTCAGTCACCGGGGTCCTATCGTGGAGATGGGAGAGGGCTCGACATCAGGATGACTCAAACGAGGAGATAGAGGTAGATATTGCCGATCTCGCAGCCGAGATCCAAGAGCACTTGCAGGAGCCTCCCCCACCGACCATCGACCAGCGCCTGACACTACTGCAGACGGAGATCCATAGCCTCCGAGAGGAGATGGAGGCTCGTCACGCCGAGTTTATGGATACCCTACAGACCGAACATAATGTGAACCAGGGCTATCATACTGAGTACATGGACAACATTCGAGCCGATCGTGAGGCAAATGAGGCTCGACACAATGAAATGATGTCCATGTTCCGGTCATGGCAGCCCGGCCCATTCGACCCCCCGGCCCCTCCTCGTAGTTGACTGTGCTTGTACTATTTGACTTGCCCTACCTAGTAGGGTTGACCTGTGGTTGACTATACTGGTCCTTGGCAAAGGGTTCAGAAGTTAAGATTTGGTTGTGATCTAACAAGCTGATTAAGTGTGCAGGAAAGTCCTAGGTACACTAGGCACTAAGTCCTGGTTCTTTGAATTGGGCACTAAGTCCTGGCTGCAGGCTGGGCAACTAAGTCCTGACGTAAAGTTGAGCAATAAGACTTGGTGAGTGAAGCTGGGCAATAAGACCTGGTGAATGAAGCTGGGCACTAAGACCTGGTGAATGAAGCTGGCCACTAAGACCTGGTCGAGGACTATGCACCGAAGACCTGGTGAGTGAAGCTGGGCAAAAGTCCAACTGGAGGAGCCGGTTGGCAAAAAGGTAAATTCTTTCGAGAGGAGTAGGTGAGGACGCGTTCCCCGTAGGAGGGAACATTAGGCGTCGATTCGACCTAGGGTTCTATTTGGGAGACCCAAAGTCAGAACCAAGACAGCTTAGGCTGTAAATAATGTTTAATATATATTGTATATTTGCTTCTAGTGTTTGGAACTAACCCTGGTTGTAGGAAATGAAGGGACTGGGTTTCTGCAGCTCAGGCGCCTCATTGGATGGAGGCGCCTCACTGGGCTAGGTGCCTGTATGGATACAGGCGCCCCAGTCCAAGGCCAAACCAAGCCATCGAAGCAAACTGTCACGAAAGCTTTTGGACCAAGTCAAGCTAGGCGCCTGTGTTAACACAGGCGCCCCAGTCAGCTCAGGCGCCTCAATGAAGGGGATAAGTGCTGACCAAGCATACGGATAAGAGTTCGCGTAGGAGAGGCCACGTGTCAGGCGCCCCCTTCAACACAAGCGCCCAAGCGACCACTATAAAAGGGGGTTCACCCCCAATACTTCACAACAACTTGCAAATCTCGCTTTCAACACTTTCATTCAAACGCTATGCTTCGGCACGCTCTGCACTCGTGATTCAAGAGCCGAGATGACCCGCTGTTCTGAAATTCCATCCACTCCGTTCGTCGGTAAAAGCTTTAATTTCTTAAGTGTTGTAATATTTTCTTTCTATATCTGTACTCCAAATTGTGAACATTCTTCGAATATAGAATTTCCCATCATAAACGGTCAAGGATCGTGGGCCTTGGAGTAGGAGCCGACCGCGACTCCGAACCAAGTAAAACAAATTGTGTTAGCGACTTTGTTTTACTCTTTCCACTGCGTAATTTCTCTATTTATCCGAAAATTTTTCGATCGATATTCACCCTCCCCTCTATCGATTTACTCCAATCCAACATATTCAACTTCTCCTTTAGAAATTTTGGAGGAGATATTTAGTAAATTATCCAGCAAATATGATCCAAGGAAACATGGGCCTTGGAGTATGAGTCAAAGAAGGTTTCGAACAAGTAAAAGTCATTTGTGTGCTTGCCCTTTGTTTTATTTCCACTACTATATCTCTTTTGTTTCGAAAAAGAAAAGACAAGTTTTAACGATTGAGATTCACCCGCCTGCCCCCCCCCCCCTCTCTCTAGTTCACTACAATCCTATAGAAAAGACTTTTCCTTGCTTTGAAAAAGGGAGGTTTCTTTGGGAGAAGTTTTGGAGGTTGGAGAAAGAGAAGGAAGAAGAGAACAATGGCTTTGGGAAGGGCTTGGAGAACTTGAACTAGGTTAGAGGGGGAAGAAGAAGGATTTAAAGAGGGAAGGCGACGAGCAAGGGAGTGGATGGCTTCACAAGAGGGGTTTTAAAAAACCTGGCTCTATATGTCACAACCGTGTTTAGGAGGCATGACCGAGGCGTGTTGGGTTCGGGAGAACCATTCCACGCAGGCAAGGATTGCCCGTGTTGGATTCGAGATCTTGGGGCATGCCTTGCACGACTGTGCTCGAGGGGGCACAACCGTGTTACGCTTTTTTCAGTGGCAAAAGGTTGGGCACGATCTTGGTTGGTAGGCACGACCTGCCCATGTTGAGATCGACACTGTAGGGGCACAGAGGCATGGTCGTGCCTGTGAGGCACGACCTCCCCGTGTTAAATTTGGAAAGTATTGAATCATTAGGCACAATCATGCTGGGGGCGCGATAGTGAATGGGGGGGGGCACGATGGTGCTTGGGGCACAGTCATGGTTGGGGGGCATGACCTGGGCATGACCTGCCCTTGTTCAACACGGGTGCTCTCAGGTCCTTGGTATAGTGGGGTAGAACCGTTTCTAGGAGGCATGACCTACTCGTGTTGGACTCAAGTGGAAGAGCATAGTCATGCATGGTAAGCACAATCATGCTGGGGGAGCGATAGTGAATGGGGGGCACGATGGTGCTTGGGGGCATAGTCATGCCTGGGGGGCATGACCTACCCTTGTTCAACACGGGTCCTCTCCGATCCTTGGTATAGCGGGGTAGAACCGTGCCTAGGAGGCATGACCTACTCGTGTTGGACTTAGGTGGAAGAGCATAGTCATGCATGGTAAGCACAACTTGCACTGTTCTTGGTCAATCTTCTTTCCACGCCCATGACAGATGCCACGACCAGCTCATGAATGTTCTTGGCCAAGAAATAAGATAAAATAAAGCTAAAATTAAGAACAAAAAGAAGAACTAAAACAAAAAGGAAAGAAAATGCTTGAATTGCCTCCTAAGAAGTGTTTGGTCACAAGCTTGACCGCATGTTTTGGCACAACTTTGAACCTTTGCCATGAGAGGATCATGTTCCCCTCCTCCATGGCAAGGTGTGTCTTGAGGTCCATGCTTTATTCTAGCTCGCGTCGGGATAATATATTTATCTGCTTTGGCCATTGGTTTCTTTGTTTGACCAGTCAGGCTTGGTGCTTCATCGTGTGGTCGTTCATCAAGGTGATTCTTCTTCTTTGGTTGCACGACATCATTCCTGCAACAAAAGTTCTTACCATCCATTGAGTTAGAGGTCATAGATAAGTCAAATTTGGTTCTATCCTCACCTACAGCTAATGAGAACTTGTGGTTTTTCACATTGATCATATCTTTGAGGGTGGTGAGGAAAGGCCTACCTAGAATAATGGAGATTTTTGGGTCCTACTCCATCTCTAGGACTATAAAGTCTATGGACACTATAAATTACCCATCTCTATTAGCACAGCCTCTAGAATACCCAAAGGGTGTCTACAAGAATGATTAGTGTGTTGCAAAAGCCATAGTAGTTAATTTTAATCTCCTAAACCAAGTTTCTTACAAGTAGAAAGAGGCATGAGACTTACACTCACTCCTAGATCACAAAAAAGTTTACTTATCTTGGTTATCCTGATATTGCACTAAATGGAAAAGCTTCCCAGATCTTTGAGGGTCAGAGGTAACTTGTTCATAATCAATGCGCTACACTCCTCCATCAATGCTTTCATCTCAAAATCCTTCTTTTCTCTTCGAAGCGAGATTACATCTTTCATGAATTTGGTAAATTTTAGAATTTGGTGTAGGTAATGCCCGGAAATTTTTCCAGAATTTTTTCAAAATAAAAAGAAATATACAAATTTCTTTAAAGGGGTGGTCAGAGCCGAGACTCGAACCCAAGATCTCTCGGTTAGCATTAGTTTAAATTTCCATTAGGTGGTGGGAAAACATCACATTGAAATATGGAAAGAATATAAGATAAGGGATAGTAAGCGTCTTTTTATGGAAGTTGCTTCAACTTCCACTTAGTATATACAGGATAGAAAGGAGAGGGTTTTCTCATTTTCCTTCTTCCCTGCTGAAAACCAAAAAGGGTTTTCTTCTTCCTCCACCGAAAAGGAGAACTAGGGCTTCTCCTTGTGCGCCCAAGATCCGGTGACCGTGTGGAGAACGTGGACGAAGGGTTTCCACACTACAGCACTCGATGTAGTAAGTTTAGAAGCGTAAAGAAGTAAGTAGATCACTCACCTGTAGTAAAAGTAATTCTCGTTTGATTTTAGAACATGATGTTTAGTCTTTTGGTGTTTGTGATCTTAGTATAGCAAGACCAAGGTCTTGATTCACTCCAAAACGAGTTTTGGGAGTTAGGGCACGCAAGGTGCTCGATAAAAGTTCTGAATAAGATGAGGTCTTACTAAGCCCTAGAACGAGTTTTGGGACTAAGAAATGAGATAAGAACAAGACCAAGGTCTTGATGTGTTTTCAAAACAAGTTTAGGAACCTTATTTTTTTTAAGTGCAAAGAATATGCTAAATTATGCATTTTTAAGCCCAAGCATGAGTACAAGTTTAAGTATATTACTTTTATTAAGTGGCATGTACCGGGCCAAGACCCATAAGATCTAGGCAAGCCTACTAGAGACGCTCTAGTAGGGTTCGGTGGCTAGCTACCCTGACACCTATTAGGGATGCGCGCATTGGTACTATGCCGGGCCCAAAGAAGGATATTTATTATTTTGATGTATAAGAAGTATGAGAGTATAAGTTGCAAGTTTTCCAAAGCAAACATTTATTTCAAGCATGTTAAGCATTTTTCAATTCAAGCAAAGTTTTCAAATGCAATCATTTGTTACAGGTGTATTCATGAACATTTTTCATGTTAAGTATAGCATTTTCAGTTACACATGTTTTAAAGAAAGCATGAACATGTTTACTATCGATTGCATGTTTTGTGAGAGTAGGTATCTACTTACTAAGCAATTTGCTTATAGTTTGCATTATTTTGCTACAGATAAAGGTAAAGAAAGGATGTAAGGCAAGGAGGCTAAAGGACGGATGCTTTGTGTTAGTGGCGGCGGAACCGTGGAGTGAGATCCTTTGGGATGAGTCTTGCTTAGTGTTCTAAGCTCTAAATAGTAACAACTTGATAGTAGTTTCATTTCCGCAAGTTTCATGATAGTAGTTTTATTTCCGCAAAGATTATGAGTTTGAGTTGTTATTCCGCAAGAGATTTGAAGTTTGAGATGCTTGCTAAATGGAGTATGATTATGGTTATTATGATCGTGAGTTCTATAATCTTAGTGTAGTTGAAGTAGAAATATATTTATGGAGTTGATCAATGTTTCTGAAGTTCTGGAATTGGAATTTCAGAAGTATTAGTTGACTACTCAAGGAGTCAGTCGACTGCCCTCAGTGAAATCGAGGGAACAGAAACATTGGTCGAGTGATTTCCAGGCTGAGTCGACTGCATCAGTCGACTGGTAGTCCCACCAGTCGACTGCTCCCCGGCCAGATTTCGAACAGAAAGATTGGGGAAGTGATTTGGCTTAGGAGTCGACTGACACCAGTCGACTGCTCAAGGAGTCAGTCGACTGGTCCTGGTTAAGAAGAGAAGTAATGTGACATCCCACAAGAGTGAGGTTTAGAAGAGAGGGTCGTTACAGGTTTGGTATCCGAGCAAGTTTTCGCCCTTCCGCCACACTGACATCAAGCATCAATCCTGCCGCCTACCAAGTAAGAAAGTGCACATGTTTAGTTTTTAAATACATGTCTTTTCTATGAGTATAATGGTATGAGTATGATGATATGACATAGCTATATGAGTATGATGATATGACATAGCTATATGAGTATGATGATTGTGAAGTAATGAAATGTCCTTATTGAAGTAATGTCTTTATTCTCTTTATGATATAGAGTAAGAGAATGTCAAGATGACGTCCTAGAAAGGCCCAAAATGAGGAGTGAGCTCCTAGAGGGCAAGAGGCAATAGAGTCAGTACCACCACCAAATCTTTTAGAGGTGGTGGCTCAGTTACAGAGACAGTTAGCAAAACAACAGCAAGTTATTGCCACCATGATGGCTAACCAGTAGATTGCTCCTATTACCCCGCCGGTGGTGAATGTAGTGGCACCAGTTATGACCGAAGATCTATCGGTTACATCTGTAGTCCCGACAAGGGGGGTAAGGCAAGAAACATACCTCATCCAGTGGCAGAAATTGAAGTCAGAGAACTTCTTGGTCACAAGCGAACCATGGGATGCTCAAGCATGGTTCAAAACTTTGGAAAGCATAGTAGAGCTACTAGACTGGCCTGAGGTAGAGAAGATAAAGTGCGTCTCCTTCTGCTTTGCCGGAGATGCTAGAATGTGGTGGGAGAGAGTCAAGGCCAAAAGAAATGTCAACCAGATGACATGGGCCGACATCGAGATTGAGTTCTTCGAAGAATACTTTCACATGCGAGTAACTAACAAGCATTATGACAAATTCACAGAGTTCAGATAAGGAGAACTATCTGTGGATGAAGCAGTGAAGAAGTTCAACCGGCTAGCTCATCTGTGCCCAGAGCTAGTTGGCACTGAAAGAGAAAGAGTCAGGCTAATGCTCAAGATGTTAAGGCTTGAGATAGCTTTAAATGTGGGCAGCGGTGTTAATAGGCCGCAAATCTCAGAAGAACTGATAATTAGTGCTTTGATTACTGAGCACTACTTAAACAGTATAAGGGCCACCAGGATGCAACAGAAGCAAGTAGCGGTGTTAATAGGCCGTAAATCTCAGAAGAACTGATAATTAGTGCTTTGATTACTGAGCACTACTTAAACAGTGAAGAAGTTCAACCGGCTAGCTCATCTGTGCCCAGAGCTAGTTGGCATTGAAAGAGAAAGAGTCAGGCTAATGCTCAAGATGTTAAGGCCTGAGATAGCTTTAAATGTGGGAAGCGGTGTTAATAGGCCGCAAATCTCAGAAGAACTGATAATTAGTACTTTGATTACTGAGCACTACTTAAACAGTATAAGGGCCACCAGGATGCAACAGAAGCAAGTAGCGGTCCAAAAGTCCTAGGGTAACCCACAGAACTGGAAGGGGAACCCAAACAAAAGGAAGTAGTGGGATCAAAAGACTTCTGGAAGCAACTCAAAAGGAGGATCATCAAGCAAGTACCCCTAATACCCTCAATGTCTAAAGTGTGGGAGGTCGCACCCAGGAGAATGTCGCCAAGTCAAGAGTGTTGGGGCAATCTATGGTCCGGAGTGACCATGTGTTTTGATGTTTGGGCAAAGAGTTTAAGTTAGGTTTATTCTTGAGATTTGATATTTGTGATTGAGTTTGTAGGACTTTGTAAGTCACACATGGAGGATGCATCAGAGGGACGAGAGCCGAGGGAAGAGGACTCCAAGGTCAAGCCGAGGAAGTCGACTTCGAAGGGCACACGTGAAGGGTGGCATGGAGGCAAGCCGAGGGCTTGCATGCGCATCCGAGGTACAATAGCCGGTAGAAGAGGACTTCAAGGGGAAAACCAAGGGAGTGGACTTGAAGGCATACGTGAAGGAGGGTCTTCGGAGTGAGGGAGAGTGAGATTGTAAGCTGGGCAATCGATTGGGAATGGATCAGTCGACTGCCAGCGGAGAAACTCGAACTCATCGAAAGATCAGTCGACTGGTCTGGGACCAGTCGACTGATCAAGTCAAAAACTAGCCGTTACAGCTAGTCGTTGGGCTGCTGTTTGGCTGGGACCAGTCGCCTGGCCTGGGGGCAGTCGACTGGTAACGGGATTTTCATCCATGAGACCTATTTAAAGGGGCTTGGGTTTGGTTGAGATCTCTTGACGAAATGAGCTTGGTTAGAGATCATTAGTAGTCTTAGATACTCAAAAGTGTGTCCGGGATTATGGCGAGGTTTCTCCACCCACAAGGAGCTACACGAGCTAGCCGGAGGGCATCCGGGGAGTGATCGACCAAAGGATCAAGGGATTGCCCACCTTACGGACAGCCGTGGAGTATGAGCGTCATCTCTGAACCACGTAAAGATTGGCGTTAGCATTGTTTAGTTTGTTTATTTGTTATTCCGCGTACGCTTGCTAACGTTGTAGGTAGAGAATCGAAGAAAAGCTATTCATCCCCCCTCTAGCTTGACGGTCACGGTCCTAATAAGTGGTATCAGAGCGGGGTCACTCGTCTACGGACTAATCGCCGGGAGAGCAAAAGGTGCTAGAGGAAGATGGGTTCGGAAGGTCCACTAGGATGGGGCACTAGGATTCCACCTCCATACGACTGAGATGACTTCAATTATTCGAGGAATCGCTTGGAGACATGGTTTCAAATGGATTGGGATCATTGGACCGCGTTGGAAGTTCCTTTTGAAGCTCCAACGGACAGGAAGGGAAAACGCCTCCGACCTCGGTATTGGACCAAGAGTCAAACGGAAGAAGCGGAGGCGGATAAGGAGGTAACTAGAATTGTATTGAATTTATTACCTTCACATATTGTGTCAAATGTAGGGGAATACAAGAATGCATATGAGCTATGGAGGAAGATAATAGCTCTACATGAGAATTCGACACAAGGACAAGAAGAAGAAGAGTCCAAGGAAAAGGACCAATCGGAAGTTGAGTCGAGTTCAACATCCGAAGAGGAGGAGAAAATGGAATCATCCATGTCCTCCAGTGAGGAGGAAATAGAAGAAGTCTCCACGTCAAGGATTGAGGGGGAAGAGAGATCCTCTTCAATACTGGAGCAAGAAGAAGCTTCCACCTCCATCAAAGCAAAGACAAAATACCATATAATTTGCTTTGGGTGCAACCAAAAGGGACACTACAAGGACAAGTGTCCATTGGGTAAGAAAAAGGAGGTAAACCCCAAACTCAATTAAAATAGTTTGAAAACTAACATGAGTTGTGTAAGATGTGTATACTGAAAGATATGACTTTTATTATATAAACATCTTGATTAAGAAAAGAGAATCACGACTATACTAGGTGTTTGTTTATAATAGTACATACACGAAGTCCAATTACTTTGCATTATAGATAACATGGTGTGTGGTGTCACACGGAAGATCGTGTTATTAATTCCTTACTTAGCATAAATAAGAGGCCCATAACCGAGATGAAATTGGACTACCCATCGGGATGGTTGTAGTGTAGTTAGGTGTGGTTGGTCTTGACCATAGAATTACACTAGTGTGCTTTATGTACATTGAGCAGGACTGAAACCCGAGGTTATCTAATTTTTACTAACTCGATAATTGGATAGGACCTCAGTTTATATTATGGAGTACGATCCCTTAATCCCGAAATAATATCGGGCATATATTATTAATTATTATTTCTTTGATTTACCAATGAGCGAGATCTATTCTGTTAGATCGACAGGCCCGGTAAGTTGGGAGATAATATTAATAATATGACGTGCCGATGATTATTAATAGAATCCGTGTCCTGGCGAGTCAGGATGATGATGCCCCCTTGATGAGCTCAAAAGGTTCATCGTGCTAAACCCTGCAGGTAGTTTTGATCAGGAACGATGATAAGGTTGAGTGGTACTAGTCAAGGATCTAGAAGTTAATTAATTTAAATTGTCAGTAATTTAATTAATTAACGGGCATTCGATATCTTAAACACGGGGGGATGGACGACTCGTAATATGTGGAGTCCAGATGAAAATATAGGGGTTGGCGAGGAAGTTCAATTAAGATCCTTTAGTGGAATGGATCTTAATTAATGGATCGGGTTTAGATCCATTAGTGGGCCAAGATCCAACTCCTCCATTTGGTCCCTATCTTAGCCCAATAAATACCCCATATGAGTCATGATACAAGGCCGGTTATTTAAGGAATTAATCTCTAATTAATTGAGGGAATAATATTTGGTTATTTAAGAAATTAATCTCTGATTAATTGAGGAAATAATCTTTGATTATTTAAGGAATTACTCTCTGATTAATTAAGGAATTACTCCCTATAAATATTAGGATCAATCCACAACCCAAGGAATCTCTCCTCTCCCTCTTTTCTCTCTCCTAGGTCACGGCAAGGAGAGGAAGGGATCCTCTTCTCTTCTCTTCTTCTTCCCTCAGCCATACCGCAGGTTACCACCACTAGATAAAGGGAGGAGGGTCTTCTCCCTTTTGTGGTGTGTGTCAGTGAGGGAGGGAGCTCCGGCGGCCGGCGACAGGCGGCGCAAGCCCTTGGGTGGCGGCGGCGCAAGCAAAAGAGGAAAGGGGCTCTCGGCTTGGGTAGGGTGGGAAAGGAAGCTCTCTTTTCCCTTCATTTTCTTCCTCACCTCCTTCTCAAGGGTTGCTTTTGGTAGGTGTGGCCTTGGTGGTCACCTTTGGCCGGCGGTGCAAAGGAGAAGGAAGCAAGGTGGGTGGCGCGCCAACCCTAGGTCTAGGGTTTGGGGTTGGCTAGAAGGAAGAAGATAGTGTGACTGATTGGAGAGCCTTGGGTGATCTCGGTTCGCGGTAGATCATCACCCACACGAAATTCGCATAGGGTGGGACATAAGGTAGAAGACCGCGAGGTGATCGGAAAGGTATACCTTTCCCCATGCTCCTTTGTATTTCCTTATGTCAATTTTGTGCCTTGATTATATATCTCGTCATTTTATGTTTAATAATTTATTATTTTGGTTCCAAATCTTGATGAATAAATTATTAATTGGACCTCGACCATCAACACAAAAGTCGGTGATCAACTCGTCGCCTTTTTCGTGGTCGAACGGTGGAGCAAATTACAAGGCCGATTTTGATAATTGGCCAAGTTGTGTTTTGAATCGTTCGATACGGCACGAGACGGTTGATGGGAGACGGCTCTCTATTCAGATTAAAGTTTTAATCTGTAGACATGGAGAGATCTCTCGGATCGACCACGTATTCGCTTTGGAAACCCGCCAAGCTATACCCAACAACTGGTATCAAAGCTGAGATTTCCGGCTTTGTGTGTTTAGGATTGGTTAATTTTTACATTTATCATACGTGTTATTTTGCTGGATGATGCGTGGATGTGCGTAGGCTAACTTTGTGTTGCAGGCACGAGATTCCAACTTCATGGCCAAATATGTGTAGTTGTGTGATTGATATGCAAATTGTTGTAATTAATTAAATCCTCGGGGTTGACGAGGCTAGGTATTTAATTTTTTGTAATTAAATACGGCACATGTTTAGCCGAGCTTTTTATTTTACTGTTGATCTAGAATTCATGTACACTCCCTCGTGGAGTATAGGATCGATGATGTAAATACTTAGCTATTCATTTCGGCTCGTAGATCCCTCGAGGAAGCTGGCGTAGAAGGAAGGGAGGAGCAGATGAAGTGATGACACAACTGGAGGTGCATTAGAGACCAACGACCATGAAAGTTGAAAAATCTAGGATTTTCTTTATGTTTTTATTTTCATGTTATTGGTTATGTGCTTGGTTGTGTGGTTGTGCTAGTAAAAATTCCTTGAGATAAATTACTAAGTGAGAGAGGGACCCGAACCATAAGGGTCCTATGACCTCCATTGCAATCTGATATGTGGTGTGAACAAGCCCGCGCGTTGGCTCTGAATGCCTTCCTCCATAACGGATAGGCTTATTCTGCGGATCACAAGTTCAAAAAAGATTATAGGGGATTATTGAAGAGTGTGTGTACTTCCCTAACGGAAGGCACATAATCCTATGTGGTTCCCTTAGTGTCGTGCAATGGTAAACACTTAGATACAATTATTAGTATCCTCCCCAACGGAGTCACTGCTAATAACTTGTAGGGCCGAAGTTGACCAACTATTAGTCTTACTTGTCAAAAAGTTAGGTTGACAAGATAGTGAAGACTAATGGGTAAAACCTTCTCTAACGAATGTAGAGTTTGTATACGTCCACACTAACATGACATGCAAATTCTCGGTGTTTGAGATGTTGGTTGATTTTGAAAATTAATTGTTTAAAGGAATCAATTTATTTTCGATTTCTAAAGTAGTGTATGTTGTGAGTCTCAGGTTTTTCATCATGACCTTTACCCCACTAGCAACAATTCTTAAGGACAATAAACTTACTAGCCCAAACTACATAGACTGGAAGAGAAACCTAGACATTGTCCTCACTGCTGAAGAGTACAAATTTATACTCTTCGAGGAATGTCCGGAAAGGCCTAGAGAGGACTCTGGTCAAGAGTTGAGGGAGCATTAAAAGAAGTGGAGGAAGGTAGATGAGATGGCGTGGTGCTACATTCTGGCATCTATCTCGAATGTACTGCAACATCAGCATCAGGTCATGCCCACTGCTAGTGACATGATACTGAACCTCAAAGATCTCTTTGGGCACCAAGATCGAGTTGCTAGGCAGTTCGTGATGAAGAGTCTGATGTCGACCACTATGGTTGAAGGGATACCCGTAAGGGATCATGTCCTAAAAATGATGGCTCACCTCAATGAGATTGAGGTACTGGGTGTAACACCCCAAAATTTTCCCATATGAAATATTATGAATTCATGAAACATTATTATTATTATTAAATTTCATGATGGGTTTGGATTAATGGGCTTGGATGTGGATTAGTGCAAAAATGTGATAAAAAGAAGATGTAGAAAGGAGAAAGCAAGGATTGAACCTTGAACCTCCTAGTTGCACTAATCATGTCATAACCAATGAACCAAGCCATGTTTCATGTTGAGAGAATAAGAAACATGCTTGTTAAAGCTAGGGAAGTGAAGAGACATGTCCCTTCATGAGAAAAGTATAAATAAGAGAGGGAGAGGTTGGAATAACTTCTTCTCTTCTTCTTCCTCACTCTCCCCACCGAAAACTCATCTTCTTCTCCCTTTCAATTTTCGAAAAAAATACACCCTAGGGTTCTAACCCTAGGGAATTGGAAGGAAGAAGACCATCCAAAGATCTTGCCCTCTACTAGGGCCAAAGGTTCTAGGGAAGTGCTAGTAAGGAGAACACTCACCCTCCTTCAACCAAGGGTACTCTAAAGGTTTAGAGAAAGTGAAAGTCAAGCGAAAGGATGTAAGTATCCCCTCGCCTGCAGTGTAATAGTTGTGTATGATTCTTTTGCTTTTGTAGTTTTCAAAAACTAGGGTTTTACCCTTGTGTAAGTTTCAGCCAACACCCAAAGAGGAGGCTTTGGTTACTTCTTGATGCATGAGGAGAACCCTTGAGACTTAGGGTATACCTATATGTTGATTTCCTTCAAGTTGTGATAACAAAAATTAGGGTTGCACCCCCCTACAAGTTTCGGCCATGGATGGAAAATTAGGGTTTTGGGATTGTATGATTTCCTATGATGTATTCATGCTTAGTAGTGTAGACAAAGTGCTTGTGTAAATGTTTGAGTGAATGTTTGATTTCAAGAACCCTAGTTTCCCCTACCCTTGAGTTTCGGCCAACCCTAGAGGGATTAGGGTTTAGGGTTGCATAATTATCCTATGATGTAATCTATGTTTAATAAGTGGCATGATATGTATGTGAGGTGTTTGTGTAAATGCTTGTATGAATGTTGATTCAAAAAAAAAAATAAAAACCCTAATTTCTCCTACCCTACACCATTCGGCCAACACCCTAAAGTTAGGGTTTGTGAAGGTTAAAATACCTATAGGATATGCTTATGTTTGGGGATAATGATACGTATATGCATGTGATGTTTAAATGGAATGTTTGATTTGAAAACTTAGTTTTTCCCCTAGCATGGTTTTCGGCCAAGGCATGATATATTAGGTTTGTGAAAGTTGATTACCCCATGATGTATGCTATGCTTAGTATGATACATGATGTATATATATATGATATTTGTATGGGATGTTTGATGTCAAAAACCTAAGCTACCTCTACCCTTGACTTTCGGCCAAAACCTTAGGTTTAGGGTTAACAAGAACTCTGTTAACTCATGAAGCATGCTACCACTTCCTATGACTTGAATATGATTTATGTGACCAATCTTGTCATATATAAAGTATGTTAAGTGGTTGAAATATGAAATATGTATGAGCATGTTTATAGCCCATGGGGCACCCTTTATGAATTGCATGTGATGTGTATGATAAAATGCTTGAAAGGATACTCCACTAAGTATGGGATCAAGAGCACCCCTTATGTTGTATGGTGTGTCCCTACGGGATCATGAGCACCCTTGAAGAGTGGTGTGTCCCTTAAGAGTGGATTTGGAGTACTCCTTAGCATATATGTAAAAGCATGATAAGTATTTTACTTTGGAAGTTGTGTACCCGACTCGGAAGGGGGTCGTTAAACAAATCCGGGGTGCATGTTAACGTAAGGTCATGGCTCCGGTAGGACAGAAGGGTCCTGCTCTAATTGGTTGGTGGCTCGCTACCCCAATTCATTAGGGAACGCGCAATATGTGATCCGCGCAATATGTGGTACACAACAGGACCCTATATGATATGGATGTATTTTTAAGTAATACCTTTATGGAATTGTTTTGAAAACATTCATTGAAAATATTTATTATATGTGAAGAGTATGCTTAAGGTACATGATACTGCATGCTTAGAAACTTGGATGTTTAGTATGCTTTGATGAACTCATGCTTATAATTTATTATGTGTACATGTTGTATTCTTTCGTATGGAATTTGCGAGTAGGACAGGATCCTTACTAAGCATTTGTGCTTACTAGTTTATGTGTTGTCTTATGCTGCAGATAAGGGTAAGGAACACTTAAACTAAAGGAAGAGGCAGGAGGCTGAAGATGTGTGGGGTGGTGGCTCGGGAAAGAAAGATTCTTATATCTACTTTATTATGCTTATGTTTATGCTCCTTGACAATGAATGTAGTGATTAGGATTGATATTGCATGATAGTGATTACACTTGGAATCTTCATATACTTGATTTTGTTTGATTATATTAGGAGTTTGAAATAATATGCGAAACTATCATGTTATAGAATAACTCTTGATTAAAATATTTCAAATGATGTTCTAATGATTCAAACATGATATTTGATTGACATGTACTGGCTAGTATGCTTAGCACTTGTAAATATCACTTGATAGTTTTAGACAAGCATGCTCAGTACTTAGTCCTTGCACTCTTGCTTCTATTGTATGTTAAAATTTTATTATATGAATGTATGACTAGTACGTAACCCCGCCCCGAGAGTAGATATAAGGGCGGGCGTTACACTGGGAGCTGAAATCGACGGGGAATCCCAGGTCGATATTATACTCCAGTCTCTGCCTAGGAGTTTTGAGCAGTTCAGGCTCAACTATAATATAAACAAAAGGAATTATACGTTGGGTGAACTGCTAGGAGAACTCCAGGCGGCAGAGGGCTTTTTTCGTCAGAACTCACAAGCCTTAGTGACTCAAAAGGTTTCTCCTTTTGTGCCGAAAGGCAGGAAGAAGAAGAAACGAGGAGGGTTCAAGAAGGCAGGAGCATCGCAAGGACCCCGGACTGGCATGAAGAAGCCGAAAGGCAAGTGCTTCACATGCAAGCAAACTGGGCACTGGAAGGCGGACTGCCCCCATCGTCAAAGCAAAGGTATTTCTTCAGCCTTAGACGTTGAAACATGTTTAGCAGTGCTATCTACCAGTACCTAGTGTGTAGATACAGGAGCCACTGACCATGTCTGCAATACTCTATAGGGATTCCAGGAAACTCGACGGCTAGCTATGAAGAAATCGTGGTCTACATGGTTGATGCTATAAGAGTGGCAACGGTTGCAGTGGGAGTTTTTTATTTATCTTTTGAGAGACATAAAGTGTTAGTTCTGAGAGATTGCCTTTATGTACCTTCATTTAGAAAGAATCTAATTTCAGTTTCTAAGTTGTTTAAGGATGGATATTCTGTTACTTTTGATAATAAAGTTGTTATTAAAAGAAATAGAGAGATTATCTGTTCGGGTACAATGGTTGGCAATCTGTATACTCTAGAACCAAAACCTCCCACGATGCATACTGAAGTAAATAGCTCATCATCTAACTCAAATAAGAGAAAAGAGCCTTCTAAGATGAATCAGACGTATCTTTGGTACTTTAGGCTTGGCCATATTAACCTTAGTAAGATTCAAAGGTTGATAGCCGATGGGCCCCTGGGTTCATTGGTGGTGGAGAAACTCCCGACCTGTGAGTCTTGCTTCGAAGGTAAAATGACCAAGAGGGCTTTCAAGGCTAAGGGGTATATGGCCAAAGATGTGTTAGAACTAATTCATTCTAATATGTGTGGTCCTATGTCAATCCAAGCTAAAGGTGTCTTTGAATACTTCGTCACCTTCATTGACGATTATTCAAGGTATGGATACATTTATCTGATGCGCCGTAGGTCTGAATGCTTTGATAAGTTCAAAGAGTTCAAGGCTGATGTGGAAAACCGTCAAGGTAAAGGTATCAAGACACTACGATCAGATCGTGCTGGCGAGTACCTCTTTGGAGAGTTTAGGACCTTCCTATCAGAAGTTGGGATTCAGTCCCAGCTAACTGCACCCGGTACACCCCAACAGAACGGTGCTGCAGAAAGAAGGAATAGAACTCTTATGGAAATGGTTAGGTCAATGATGAGCTATTCAGACTTGCCTGATTCATTCTGGGGATATGCTCTAGGTACAGCTGCGTATATTCTGAACATGGTACCATCTAAGTCAGTCCCTTCTACTCCAATAGAATTGTGGATCGGGCGAAAGCCTAGTCTAGGACATATTTAGATTTGGGGTAGTCCAGCACATGTACTTAAGGGAGATACTGATAAGTTGGAATCTCGGACAGAAGTACGCTTGTTTGTGGGCTATCCTAAGGGAACGAAGGGTGCTCTGTTCTGTAGTCCTAAGGATCAGAAGGTAATCGTTAGCATGAATACTAGATTTTTAGAGGAGGACTATGTGATGAACCATAATCCCAAGAGTAGACTTTTGCTTGAAGAGTTAAGGGGGGACGATACAACTTTAGGACCAATTGTACAAGAGGACACACCACAAGTTACTGCACCGCGTGTCACTGAGAATACACAGGTGGTACCTCGTCGCAGTGGGAGGGTTGCCAGACAGCCTGAAAGGTTCATGTTTTTGGAAAAGTCTTCGGACTTAGTCCCTGGTAAAAAAGAACCGAATCCCTAGACCTATGACGAGGCCCTCCAAGATAAGGATGCAGATTCTTGGCAAAAGACAATGAACTCCGAGATAGAATCTATGAATTCTAACCATGTCTGGGAGCTAGTAGAACCACCCAATGGTGTAAAAGTCATTGGATGCAAGTGGATCTACAAGCGAAAGAGAGGATCAGAAGGGAAGGTTGAGACCTTCAAAGCTAGGCTTGTTGCGAAAGGGTACACTCAGAAAGAGGGTATCGATTATGAGGAGACCTTTTCACCAGTAGCTATGCTTAAGTCTATCTGGATTCTCTTATCGATAGCAGCTCATATGGACTATGAGGTATGGCAGATGGATGTCAAGACAACCTTCCTTAACGGGAGTCTTGAGGAGACCATCTACATGGAGCAACCAGAAGGGTTCATTGCAAAGGGCAAAGAGCATCTAGTGTGCAAGCTTAATCGATCCATTTATGGATTGAAGCAAGCTTCAAGATCTTGGAATATCCGCTTCGATGAAGTAATCCAGTCATATAGATTTACTCAAATCCCGGATGAGTCATGTGTATACAAAAGATGTGACGGAAATGTCATGGTGTTTCTTGTACTGTACGTAGATGATATTTTGTTAATTGGTAACAATGTCAATGTGTTATCAGACGTAAGGGTTTGGCTATCAAAGTAGTTTGATATGATGGACTTGGGAGAAGCGGGACACATCCTTGGGATCAAGGTTATAAGGGATCGCCAGAAAAGGATGTTGTGCTTATCCCAAGCTTCATATGTTGACACCGTCTTGTCTCGTTTTAGCATGGAAAACTCCAAGAAGGGTTTTCTACCCTTCAGGCATGGAGTTCCTCTATCTAAGGAGATTTGTCCGAAAACATCAAAGGAGATAGAGGAAATGAAGACAGTTCCTTATGCTTCGGCAGTAGGAAGGCTCATGTATACTATGTTGTGCACGAGACCTGATATCTGTTTTGCCGTGGGCATGGTTAGTAGATATCAGAGTAACCCTGGACAGGGACATTGGACTGCGGTAAAGCATATATTGAAATACCTGAGACGGACTAGGGATTATATGCTGGATTACTGGGCAGACAAATTAGTCCCTGTGGGTTATATAAACTCAGATTTCCAGTCAGATAGGGACAAACGTAAGTCTACCTCAGGGGTTGTGTTTACTTTAGGAGGTGGAGCTATTGTTTGGAGGAGTGTCAAGCAGAAGTGCGTGGCGGACTCCTCCATGGAAGCTGAATATGTTGCAGGCTCTGAGGCAACCAAGGAAGCTGTATGGCTTAGGAACATCATCATGGACTTGGATGTGATTCCTAGTTTGCCAAGATCTATCACAATCTTTTGCGATAACAGTGGTGCAGTTGCAAACTCGAAGGAACCATGAGCCCATAAGGTGAGTAAACACATAGAGCGCAAGTACCACCTGATACGAGAAATCGTAAAGCGAGGAGAAGTGGCTGTCGCCAAGATTGCATCGGAGGGCAACCTTACAGATCCATTCACTAAGGCTCTTCCAGCAAGAGCTTTTGATAAGCATGTGGAGGATATGGGAGTTAGATGTATGACAGTGAGAGAACAGCAGTGTCTTTAAGTATAAGTGGGAGATTGTAAGATGTGTATACTGAAAGACATGACTTTTATTATATGAACATCTTGATTATGAAAAGAGAATCGCGACTACACTAGGTGTTTGTTTATAATAGTACATACACGAAGTCCAATTACTTTGCATTGTAGATAATATGGTGTGTGGTATCACACGGAAGATCGTGTTATCAGTTCCTTGCTTAGTATAAATAAGAGGCCCACAACCGAGATGGAATTGGACAACCCATCGGGATAGTTATAGTGTAGTTAGGTGTGGTTGGTCTTGACCATAGAATTACACTAGTGTGCTTTATGTACATTGAGCAGGACCGAAACCTAAGGTTATCCAATTTGTACTGACTTGATAATTGGATAGGATCTCAGTTTATATTATGGAGTACGATCCCTTAATCCCGAAATAATATCAGACATATATTATTAATTGTTATTTATTTGATTTACCAAGGGCGAGATCTATTCTGTTAGATCGACAGACCCGGTAAGTTGAGAGATAATATTAATAATATGATGTGTCGATGATTATTAACGGAATCCGTGTCCTGGTGAGTTAGGATGATGATGCCCCCATGATGAGCTCAAAAGGTTCATCGTGCTAAACCCTGCAGGTGGATTTGATCCGACATGATGATAAAGTTGAGTTGTACTAGTCAAGGATCCAGAAATTAATTAATTTAAAATATCAGTAATTTAATTAATTAACGGGCATTCGATATCTTAAACACGGGGGATGGACGACTCGTAATATGTGGAGCCCATATGAAAATATGGGGGTTGGTGAGGAAGTTCAATTAAGATCCTTTAGTGTAATGGATCATAATTAATTGATCGGGTTTAGATCCATTAACGGGCCAGGATTCAACTCCTCCTCTTGGTCCCTATCTTAGCCCAATAAATACCCCATAGGAGTCATGATACAAGGCCAGTAATTTAAGGAATTAATCTCTGTTTAATTGAGGGAATAATCTTTGGTTATTTAAGGAATTAATCTCTGATTAATTGAGGGAATAATCTTTAATTATTTAAGGAATTAATCTCTGATTAATTAAGGAATTACTCCCTATAAATATTAGGATCAATCCACAACCCAACGAATCTCTCCTCTCCCTCATTTCTCTCTCCTAGGTCACGGCAAGGAGAGGAAGGGATCCTCTTCTCTTCTCTTCTTCTTCCCTCATCCATACCACAGGTTACCACCACTAGATAAAGGGAGGAGGGGCTTCTCCCTTTTGTGGTGTGTGTCGGTGAGGGAGGGAGCTCCGGCGGCCGGTGAGAGGCAGCGCAAGCCCTTGGGCGGCGGCGGCGCAAGCAAAAGAGGAAAGGGGCTCTCGGCTTGGGTAGGGTGGGATAGGAAGCTCTCTTTTCCCCTCATCTTCTTCATCACCTCCTTCTCAAGGGTTGCTTCTGGTCGGTGTAGGCTTGTTGGTCACCTTTGGCCGGCGGCGCAAAGGAGAAGGAAGCAAGGTGGGCGACGGCGCCAACCCTTGGTCTAGGGTTTGGGTTTGGCTAGAAGGAAGAAGATAGTGTGATTGATTGGAGAGCCTTGGGTGATCTCGGTTCGTGGTAGATCATCGCCACACGACGTCCGTGAAGAGTGGGACATAAGGTAGAAGACCGCGAGGTGATCGGAAAGGTATATCTTTCCCTATGCTCCTTTGTATTTCCTTATGTCAATTTTGTGCCTTGATTATATATCTCGTCATTTTATGTTTAATAATTTATTATTTTGATTCCAAATCTTGATGAATAAATTATTAACTGGACCCCGACCATAAACACAAAAGCCGATGATCAACTCGTCGCCTTTTCCGTGGTCGAACGGCCGAGCAAATTACAAGGTCGATTTTGGTAATTGGCCAAGTTATAATTTGGATCGTTTGATACGGCACGAGACGGTTGATGGGAGACAGCTCTCTATTCGGATTAAAGTTTTAATCCGTAGACATGGAGAGGTCTCTCGGATCGATCACGTATTCGCTTTGGAAACCGGCCAGCTATACCCAACAAGTTGTAGGGATGGAGCAAAGAAGAATAAGAAGTATATAATTTGCTTCACGTATGGTGAGCATGGACACTACCACACCAAGTGCCCAAAGGAAGGAGAGATCAAGAAGTTGGTACATTTGAAGAAATTGGAGAAGAAGAGGAGCTCAAGTCATGAGGGAGCTTCAAAGGTAAAAGGGAAGATAATTCCAGTTTTAAAATTCAATCCAATTTTAAATTCTTACATGCTCGTTAAGAATAATCATGGATTTAAGTATAATGATTGGAATAGGGTTAACAAGGTAGATCAAAACCCTAGAAAGGTCATGCATCATGATAAATTCAAGACTTTTGGACCTAAGGATCAAGGCACAAATCCCAAAAAGGGGAGACATATGCCTAGAAAGGTGGGTAGGTCTAGGAATGTCCAAGGAGGACATGTTGGTTCTAGAGTTGAGAACCTAGAAAGGGAAAACCAAGTCTTGAGGGCAAGACTTGAAGAAATAGAGAAAACCCTAGATAAATTCACTATTGGATCTAAGGGTTTAGGTAGGGGTGTCAATTCGGGTGGGTCGAGTCGGGTTCGGGTCGGGTTGGGAAAATTTTTTTTTTAAACTCCCAACCCGAACCCGACCCGAACCGAACCCGATTTCAACCTGAAACCCCCAAACCCGAACCCGAACCCGACCAACCCGACCCGACCAGAATAACCCGAAAAAACCGATTCAAAATGTCTTTTTTCGCCATTTTCCTTATAATTCTTCACTTTTATCACAATACTTCATCATGATCATACTATATTGATATTAATATATATAAAAATATCTTAATTTTCAAAATAAAATTTGATTTAACCCCAAAAAATCCACAAAATATTAATTTCAGGTCAACCCGAACCCGACCCGAACCCGACCCGAAAATTTTCAACCCGAAACCACAACCCGAACCCGACCCGAACCCGAAAATTTTCAACCCGAACCCGATTTTTTTCGGGTCGATTCGGGTTGGGTCGTCGGGTCGTGTTGATTTTTGACACCCCTAGGTTTAGGTATGTTGTTGGGTGGTCTAAAACCCAACGATGATAGGTGGGGATTAGGATACCGATCTATGGTCTCCAATGCCAATGAAAAGAAATATGCTAAGGTAGCATATAATTATGGCAAGGAGGGAAAATCCAAGAATGGCAAAGAGGGAAAATACAAGAATGGCAAGGGGATGCCATTACAAGAAAAGAAAAAGGTATTAACTAAGGACAAGGGGTCCAAAGTTAAGAAGGTTGAGTTTGTAGGTCAAGAGTCACCGGAGGTACACCGGTGTGACCTTGTGGTTGTTGACTCACCTAGGAAGGTGGCTAAGACTAAGAGCTCAAGGGGGAGCTTGATAATTACCATTTTGTTGATAAATTTAGGCTCTCAAATCCATATTTTGATCCACTTTTATATGCTTAAATTTGCATTTATTTAAGGTTTCATGAATTATCTCTATTTTAGCTTTCGATTCAAATCTTTGTATATTTGAGATATTTTGTCACTAAAATGTGAATCTAATTTTGTAGGCTTCAAATGACCATGGACCTAGATCAGATTGGGTTAGACTTGAGTCAGAATTAGATCCGGATCAAAGTGATCAAGCATCGGATTAATGTGGGCCGTTCATTCAAGAAACGGCTAGATCTGAACCATCTGTCAACTTCTGATCAATCCGAGTTCAGGATAGGGCTAATCAAGTCAATGGAGCAAGATCTGAAGTTCGGAGCCTAATCGGAGTTAATCCAGCCGTTGGATCAAGCTCGAGAGAGCCTAAATCGTCCATTCAAATATCAGGGCAATATGAGCCACCCGATCTAGATCTGAACCATCCGAGCCAAGGAGAGGTAGATCAGAGCCACAGATCACGATCTGGGAAGTTTGGTTCAGATCTGAAGAGATCCGACCGTTGGATGAAGCTAGAACAATCTCAGCCGTCCGAATTTAAATGCGATAAGTTTAAATCAGAATTCCCTCTTCGTCGTCGCGTCGTTGCTAGTAGCTGCAGTAGCGTAGTTTCCTTCTCTGTTCTTCAATTCGGCATCGTTTTTCTTCATTGTTCTTCCTCAGATCGCGCGGCCAACATCAAGTTAAGTTCGTCTTAAAGATCTCAGATCATTGGGTTAGTCTTCTCTATTCCGTTTGCGACAATTCCTTCACTGAGTGGAGCTTTGGAGAGGGTTTCGCCAAAGCTCCGATCCACTGATTTCTTCATCCGATCGCGGCTGTCTTCATCGAGCGGAGCAATCAGATCCGAAGGAGTGGTTCTCCGAAGGTACCTGACAGCATCTGAGCGAGATCGACACTCGGCGTATGAAGATAGAGGAGATCATCGGAGATTCTCAGCTACTGACCGATCGGGTTGATCAGACAGAGAACACGCTGATCGGTCTCGTGACCGATCAGAGGAAGACCTGATCGGCCGGTTGACCGATCAGGAAGAGCAGACCAGCAAACTGAGCTAGGAAGTCTTTCTCTGCTGATTTTTGAGTTTAGAGGGTTTCTTGCTCAACCTTTGTGTGACGGCAAAGGGAAGTCTTGTGATGAACTGATTTGGTGTTCAATTTAGGATAGTTTTGGTCTTAAACATGCATTCCTTTAAGTTGCTCAAGTTGTTTTCATTACACTTCAAGGTAAGTTCTTAAGCCATGTTTGTTCTCATTTTCTTTATCTACAATTAATTCTTTCGCAATTAATTCTTTGCAACTTATTGTAGGATCGATTCCGGTACGCTAGAAGGGGGGTGAATAGCGTTTCGACGATTCTTTTCACCTACGTTGTTAGTTGCGCAGCGGAAATACAAGAAAAATAAAAACTAACAACAATAAACAAACGCTAACAACCTGATTTACTTGGTATCCACCCCGATCGGGTGACTAATCCAAGAATCCGTCGGTGGATCACTCCCCGGATAACCTCTGGCTAGCTCTCGTTGCTCCTTGTGGGTGGAGAAACCTCACCACAACACCTTGAGAACCTCTGAGCACAAAGACTACTGTTTGGCCCTTAACCAAGACCAAACTCGTCAAGAATCTCAGCCCAAACCGAGTTCTCTTTAAATAGAACTCGGGCTGAAAACCTCAATGGCAGTCGACTGCTGGTAGCAGTCGACTGCCCCACTCAGAATTCGACCGTTGACAGCGCCAACATTCGAATCCAGCTATACACCAGTCGACTGCTCCCAGAGCAGTTGACTAGTCCAGGGCCAAAACCATTCTGTGAGTTTTGGCAGTCGACTGGACAACCCCCAGTCGACTGCCCAGCTTACCACAGCACTCCTACTCACTTTCTTGGCCCTCCTCCACGTGTGCCTTCAGGTCCTCTCCTTTTGCTTGCCTCTTGAAGCCCTCTTCCACCGGCTATCGTCCCTCGGATGCGCACGCTAGTCCTCGACTTGCCTCCATGCCATCCTTCACGTGTGCCCTTTGAAGTTCACTTCCTGGCTTGCCCTTGGAGTCCTCCTCCCTCGGCTCGTGTCCCTTGCCTCAGCTGACTCAATATGTGTAAACCTGTACAACCTGCACACTCAACATACACATATGAGAACGCAAGAAAAACCTAACTTAAACCCTTTGCCCAAACATCAAAACACTTGGTCACTCCGGACAACAGATTGCCTTAATAATCTCCCCCTTTTTGATGTTTGGCAATACGTTTAAGTTAGGGAAATAAGATAGTAGTCAATAGCATAAACCATGCTAAACAAATGCATATGCAATGCAAAAATGGATCCTATCCCAAGGCATCCTACACCTAACCCTCCAAGTCAGGATTTTCCATACCTAACCCTCCAAGTTAGGATTTTCACCACCTAACCCTCCAAGTTAGGACTTTCAACACCTAACCCTCCAAGTTAGGACTTTCAACACCTAACCCTCCAAGTTAGGGCTTTTCACGGGCTTTTTAAAGCTTCTCCCAAGCTCCCCCTACATTGGACTTACAAAGGCTTTTTAAGAACCTCTCTAAGGTTTCCCTTACGCTAAGAATGGAGCAACCATGCTCCCCCTTAATCATAGCTCCCCCTAAACCTAGGGTTTCTAGCAAAGGAGTGTTTGGTTTCCCAACTTAAACCAAACACTTCTCCCCCTTTGCCTAATATCAAAAGGACCCCAATAATATCTCAATTATTGGTTCTTTTAATCCCTAATGACCACAAACAATGTGTACTAGCCTCCCATACACTTATTTTTCATCATTTGGACCACAAATCAGCTGTTGATACAAAAATCAGCCATTACCAGTCGACTGCCCCCCAGGGCAGTTGACTGATACTCTGAAAATCAGAATTGCAGCCTTTTCTGACGAAGTTCAGAAATGCGCCAAAAATTCCACAAATCTCCGAAAATTCTCAAATTTTGTGGAGAGGTTTATGGTACTCATATCTACTTGGAAAAAATACATTACAAAATGTATCTATCACCATTCTCAAGTTTAACATAAAACCCAAAACTAGCTAAAAAGTTCAATAGAACCTTGACCTCAAGTCCTAGTTTTGGTTTCCTCTTGATGTCTTTGCCCATGCCAATCCATAATGCATCCCTAGCATTGATTTACATGGAAATTACACATCAAGAACCAATCTTCATGCTATATGACCCCAAAGTCATATTTCCATGCATGAAACCCAAAGCACCGTGCCAAAACCCAAGAATTGAGACTCAAGTTCGTCTCCAATTCTTTTGGCACACTCCATGGTCCATCTAGACCTCTAGGAGCACCCCTCCCAAGGTCCATTCACCATATATCCCAAAAGGCTCCTAAAGCTCCCCCTTGAGCTCTTAGCCCTAGCCACCTCTCTTGGTGACTCAATCACAACTAGGCCACACCGGTGTACCTCCAATGACTCTTGGCCTACAAACTCAACCCTCTTTGTTGGAGCAATCGACCCTAAGATGGTCCGGAGTGACCATAGGTTTTGATGTTTGGGCAAAGGGTTTAAGTTAGGTTTACCCTTATTTACTTATATGTGTATGTTGAGTGTGCAGGTTGTACAGGTTACACATATGGACTTGACTGGACGGCCTCGGTACGGTGAAGGATGGCATGGCGGCAAGCTGGAGGCTTGCGTGCGCATTCGAGGGACCTTGGTGAGCAGGGACGATGAGTTGATGGGTGCGGACTTCGAGGCATGCATGAAGGATGACATGGAGGTAAGCTGGAGGCTTGCGTGCATCCGAGTGACGGGAGCCGAAGATGAAGAGGGCGCGAAGGCAACAGTTGAGGCTGCGGAGGAGGAGTCAGTCAAGTCGTGAGGGTACGTGTGCAGTGTATTTGTACTCGGAAAATCCTAGGGTTTGAGTGCGGAGTGGAATGTACTCAGGATGGATAACCTTAGGTGAGTGAGTAGACCAGTCGACTGGCCTGGGGGCAGTCGACTGATGGAACTCACAGACAAGTCTCAGCCTTGGGACCAGTCGACTGCCCTGGGGACAATCGACTGGTAGGTGGCTGGTGAGTTGGCTAAAATTCGAACGTTGGGGTACAACGGTCGAATTTGGCTGGCACCAGTCGATTGCCCTGGGGGCAGTCGACTGGTAGCGAAAAATCAGCCCCGAGTCCTATTTAAAGAGGAGTTCGTGGTGGCTGAGTTTTTTGACGAAACTCGCTTGGGTAAAGTGAGTTAGTAGTCTATTGTGATCAGAAGGCTTCCAACGTGTTGTGGCAAGGTTTCTCCACCCACAAGGAGCGACAGATCTAGCCGAAGGTTATCCGGGGGTTGATCCACCGAAGGATTCTTGGATTAGTCACCCGACCGGGGTGGATACCAAGTAAATCCTCGTGTTAGCATTGCGGACGTATTCGATCCTATAGGTGGTATCAGAGCAAGGACCGCTCTTGATCGGACTAACTGCTGAGGGAGCACACGCTAGAGGAAGTGATCATGGAAGATATGTTGGGGGACGACATCTACACTCCGCCGCCCTACGATCATGAAGAGTTCGACTATTGGTGGGCGAGGATGAAGAATTGGTTTGGAATGGAGTGGGAGTGTATGGTGGTGCTTAAAGAACCCTATGAAATTCCAAAGGATAAGCACGGGAAAAGGCTTAGGCCTAGGTATTGGAATCAAGAACAACAAGACCTAGCAAGGGAAAACAAGAAGGTAATTGATGTATTAATAAATGCTTTGCCTAACAATGTCTTGAGTGGTGTAGGGGCATATGAAAATGCGCATGAATTGTGGAACAAAATAGAAGATTTTCATAAGAACACCATCCAAGCTCAACCAATAGAAGATTCCAATGAAGTGAGCTCCATGATTCAAGAAAAGGAGAGAAATGAATCATCCACATCATCAAGTGAAGTGTCAATTTCTTCAAGTGAAGAGGAGGAATTAAGTGAAAGATCATCAACCTCCTCAAGAGAAGAAGAGGAGGTATCAACTTCAAAAATTAAGGGGGAGGAGAGACCCTCATCAATCCCGGATCAAGAGGAAGCATCCACCTCTTCCAAGGTTGAAGAAGTCAACCTAGCCTCCACCTCCACCAAAGCAAAGAAGAAAGAGCACATTATATGCTTTGGGTGCAATGAAAAGGGGCACTACAAGGACAAGTATCCAAAAGGTAAAAAGGAGGTAAAATCTACACCTATTTCAATTCATTTAAATTCTAACATGAAGTGTAGGATTGGGGAAGCCCAAGAGAAGAAGAAAAGAATTAGATGCTTCACGTGTGATGAGCTAGGGCACTACCACACCAAGTGCCCAAAGAGAGGAGAGCTCAAGAAGATGGAGCACTTGAGGAGATGGGAGAAAGAGCAAAGGAGGAAACGAAGATCACATCAAGGAGGGGCTTCAAGGGTAAGGGAGGTAATTGCTAACCCTAGATTAAAATGGAATCCAATTTCAAGTTCCTCGATGCATATCAAAAATCATGTTAATTATCCCCCCATGCATGCTAGAATAAATGAAAATTGTTTGCTTGTGCATAACCATGGTTTTAGATATAATGATAGGACTAGGGTTAACAAGGTAGATCAAAACCCTAGAAAGGTCATGCATCATGAAAAATCAAAGACCTCTAGACCTAAGGATCAAGGCAAAAATCCAATCAAGGGGAGGAATGTACCTAGAAAGGAGGGTAGGTCTAGGAATGTCCAAAGTGGACATATGGATTCTAGGTTCAGGAACCAAGAAAGGGAAAATCAAGCTTTAAGGGAAAAGATTGATAGGTTAGAGAAAAACCTAGAGAGATTCACTATTGGATCTAAGGGTTTAGATATGGTGTTGGGTGGTTTAAACCGCACCAATGATAGATCGGGTTTGGGATACCGGTCTAAGAACTCCCATGCCAAGGGAAAGAGATATGCTAGGGTAGCATATGATTATGGCAAGAAGGGGGAGTCCAAGAATGGCAAGGGAATGCCATTTAAAGGGAAGAAAAAGGTCTTAACTAAGGACAAGGGGTCCAAGGTTAAGAGGGTTGAGTTTGTAGGTCAAGAGTCACCGAAGGTACACCGGTGTGGCCTAGTGATGGTTGAGTCACCTAGGGAGGTGGCTAGGGCTAAGAGCTCTAGGGGGAGATCTAGGAGCCTTTGGGATATATAGTGAATGGACCTTGGGAGGGTTGCTCCTAGAGGTCTATATGGACCATGGAGTGTGCCAAAGGAATTGGAGACGGACTTGAGTCTCAAATTTTTGGGTTTTGGCACGGTGTTTGTGAGTTTCATGCGTGGAAATATGACATTGGGGTCATATTGCATGAAGATTAGTTTTTGATGTGTAATTGCCATGTAAATCAATGCTAGGGACGCATTGTAGGCTGGCATGGGCAAAGACATCAAGAGGAAACCAAAACTAGAACTTTAGGTCAAGATTTGATTGAAGTTTTTAGCTAATTTTGAGTTTTGTGTCAAACTTGGGAATGGTGATAGATACATTTTGGAATGTATTTTTTTTCCAAGTAGGTATGGGTACCATAAACCTCTCCATAAAATTTGGGAATTTTTGGAGATTTGTGAAATTTTTGGCGCATTTCTGAATTTCGTCAAAAATGTTGAAATTTCAGACTTTCAGAGTATCAGTCGACTGCCTGGGGGGCAGTCGACTGGTCAATGCTGAGTTTTGTATCAGCAGCTGGTTTGGGGTTTAAATGATGAAAAACAAGTGTATGAGTGGCTAGTACACATTGTTTATGATCATTGGGGATTGAAAGAACCAATAATTGGGATATTGTTGGGTTATTTTTGATGTTAGGCAAAGGGGGAGAAGTGTTGGGTTTTAGTTGGGAAACCAAACACACCTTTGCAAGAAACCCTAGGTTTAGGGGGAGCTAAGATTAAGGGGGAGCATGGTTGCTCCATTCTTGGAGTAAGGGGAACCTTTGAGAGGTTCTTAAAAAGCCTTTGTAAGTCCAATGAAGGGGGAGCTTTGGAGAAGTTTTAAAAAGCCCGTTTTGTGGAAAATTCCTAACTTCATGAGGGTTAGGTGTGGGATGCCTTGGGATAGGATCCCGTTATGGAAAATTCGTAACTTGGAGGGTTAGGTGTGGGATGCCTTGGGATAGGATCCATGTATGCATTGCATATGCATTTGTTTAGTATTGTTTTTGCTATTCTATACTATTTATTTTTCCTAACTTAAACGGATTGCCAAACATCAAAAAGGGGGAGATTGTTGGAGCAATCAGCCCTAAGATGGTCAGGAGTGACCATAGGTTTTGATGTTTGGGCAAAGGGTTTATGTTAGGTTTACCCTTGTTTACTTATATGTGTATGTTGAGTGTGCAGGTTGTACAGGTTACACATATGGACTTGACTGGACGGCCTCGGTACGGTGAAGGATGGCATGGAGGCATGCTGGAGGCTTACGTGCGCATCCGAGGGACCTTGGTGAGCAGGGACGATGAGCTGATGGGCGCGGACTTCGAGGCATGCATGAAGGATGGCATGGAGGCAAGATGGAGGCTTGCGTGCATCCAAGGGACGGGAGCCGAAGATGAAGAGGGCATGAAGGCAACAGTCGAGGCTGCGGAGGAGGAGTCAGTCAAGTCGTGAGGGTACGAGTGCAGTGTGTTTGTACTCGGGAAATCCTAGGGTTTGAGTGCGGAGTGGAATGCACTCAGGATGGGTAACCTTAGGTGGTTGAGTAGACCAGTCGACTGGCCTGGGGGCAGTCGACTGATGGAACTCATAGAAAGGTCTCAGCCCTGGGACCAGTCGATTGCCCTGGGGGCAGTCGACTGGTAGGTGGCTGGTGAGTTGGCTAAAATTCGAACGTTGGTGTGCAATGGTCGAATTTGGCTGGCACCAGTCGACTGCCCTGGGGGCAGTCGACTGGTAGCGAAAAATCAGCCCCGAGTCCTATTTAAAGAGGACTTCGTGGTGGCTGAGTTTCTTGACGAAACTCGCTTGGGTAAAGTGAGTTAGTAGTCTATTGTGATCAGAGGGCTTCCAACTTGTTGTGGCAAGGTTTCTCCACCCACAAGGAGCGACAGATCTAGCCGGAGGTTATCCGGGGGTTGATCCACCGAATGATTCTTGGATTAGTCACCCGACCGGGGTGGATACTAAGTAAATCCTCGTGTTAGCATTGCGGACGTATTCGATCCTATACTCTTAACCTTAGACATCTTGTCCTTGTTTAAGTCATTTCTTTCCTTTAAATGACACCCTCTTGTCATTTTTGAACTCCCCCTTCTTGCCATGATCACATGCTACCTTAGCATATTTCTTTCCATTGGCATGGGAGTTCTTAGATCGGTATCCCAATCCCGATCTATCATTGGTGCGGTTTAAACCACCCAACACCATATCTAGACCTTTAGATCCAACCTTGAATCTTTCTAAGGTCTTTTCCAATTTATCAAGCCTTGCCCTCAAGGCTTGATTTTCCCTTTCTAGACCTTTAACTTTGGAGTCCATATGTCCACTTTGGACATTCCCATAGCTACCCATTTTCCTAGGCACATTCCTTTTCTTTTGAGGATTAGTGCCATGATCCTTAGGTCTAGAGGTCTTGGGTCTATCATTATGCATGCTTTTCCTAGGGTGTTGATCTACCTTGTTAACCCTAGTCCTATCATTATATTTAAAACCAAAATTATGCACCATTAAATATTTTTCATTAAAACTAGCATGCATGGATGGGTAATTAACATGATTTTTAAAATGCAATGAGGAACTTGAGATTGAGTTACATTTTAATCTAGGGTTAAGAATTACCTCCCTTACCCTTGAACTTCCCGCTTGATGTGATCTTTGCTTCCTTCTTCCTTCTTTCTCCCATCTCCTCAAGTGCTCCATTTTCTGTAGCTCACTTTTTCTAGGACACTTGGTGTGAAAGTGCCCCATCTCTCCACATGTAAAGCATCGGATTTTCTTTCTTTTCTCGTGAGCTTCTCCAATCCTACACTTCATGTTAGATTTAAATGGAATTGAAATGAGTGTAGAGAGTACCTTCTTCTTACCATTTGGGCATTTGTCTTTGTAATGCCCCTTTTCGTTGCAACCAAAGCATGTGATGTGCTCTTTCGATTTAGCTTTGGTGAAGGTTGAATTTTCTTCTTGCTCTTGTATAGGTGAGGGTCTCTCCTCCCCCTCAACCCTTGAAGTTGATGCTTCCTTTTCTTCTCTTGAGGTGGATGCCCTCTCACTCACTTCTTCTCTTGAGGAGGTTGATGATCTTTCACTTAATTCCTCCTCTTCACTTGAAGAAGTTGACACTTCCATTTCTTTTTCTTTTTCTTGGTCCATTGACTCCATTTCTATTGGCTCTTCCACTCTTTTGGCTTGTGTAGATTTCTCATGATATTCTCCTATCTTCTTCCACAACTCACATGCATCTTTATATTCACCTACACAACTTAAAATATTATTAGGCAAAATATTTATCAAAATGCTAATTACCTTCTCGTTTGCCCTAGCTTTTTCTTGTTGCTCTTTGTCCCAATATCTAGGACGAAGTCTCTTTCCATGCTTGTCCATTGGAACTTCGAAGGGCTCTTCAAGGGCAATTCTTAGTTCCCACTCCATTCCGAACCACGTCTCGATCCTCGCCCTCCAAATATCGAAGTCTTCATGATCGTAGGGCGGTGGAGTGTAGATGTCTTCCCCAAGTTTGTCTTCCATGGTTCTTCTTCCACTAGCGTGTGCTCCCTCGGCGGTTAGTCCGATCAAGAGCGGTTCTCGCTCTGATACCAACTGTAGGATCGATTCCGGTACGCTAGAAGGGGGGTGAATAACGTTTCAACGATTCTTTTCACCTACGTTGTTAGTTGCGCAGCGGAAATACAAGCAAAATAAAAACTAACAACAATAAACAAACGCTAACAACCTGATTTACTTGGTATCCACCCCGGCCGGGTGACTAATCCAAGAATACGTCGGTAGATCACTCCCCGGATAACCTCCGGCTAGCTCTCGTCGCTCCTTGTGAGTGGAGAAACCTCACCACAACACCTTGAGAACCTCTGAGCACAAAGACTACTATTTGGCCCTTAACCAAGACCAAACTCGTCAAGAATCTCAGCCCAAACCGAGTTCAATTTAAATATAACTCTGGCTGAAAACCTCGATGGCAGTCGACTGCTCCCAGGGCAGTCGACTGCCCCACTTAGAATTCGACTGTTGATAGCCCCAACGTACGAATCCAGCTGTACCCCAGTCGACTGCTCCCAGAGCAGTCGACTGGTCCAGGGCCAAAACCATTCTGTGAGTTTTGGCAGTCGACTGGACAACCCCCAGTTGACTGCCCAGCTTACCACAGCACTCCTACTCACTTTCTTAGCCCTCCTCCACGTGTGCCTTCAGGTCCTCTCCTTTGGCTTGCCCCTTGAAGTCCTCTTTCACCGGCTATCGTCCTTCGGATGCGCACGCAAGTCCTCGACTTGCCTCCATGCCATCCTTCACGTGTGCCCTTTGAAGTTCACTTCCCGGCTTGCCCTTGGAGTCCTCCTCCCTCGGCTCTTGTCCCTTGCCTCAGCTGACTCAATATGTGTAAACTTGTACAACCTGCACACTCAACATACACATATGAGAACACAAGGAAAACCTAACTTAAACCCTTTGCCCAAACATCAAAACACTTGGTCACTCCGGACCACAGATTGCCTCAACACTTATTACCTGTAATTAGTTCTTATGTTCAATTTCATCATTTGAATTTAATTGTTTAGTTGCTCCAATAGGTTAAGAGTAGTCCTTGCAATTTCCTTATTCATTCCATACTTTAGTTGAGTTCATTCTAGCCTATTTCATATTGTCATTTCCTTATTGCCAAAAACCCTCATTTTATTAGAAAACCCAAATCATTAAACGACAAATAACTTGCAAGCTCGAGTTAAACATTCATTCAACTAGTCCTTGGAAAAATACGACCTGAGACCCCTATTCTACATTTAATCTTGCTAGCAAGGGTTTTCAATTATAAATTCTAAATTTGAGGCTCACATCGTGACACCTATTCGAGACCTATCAGAGCTCTAGGAGTCTTTGGGATCCATGGTAAATGGATCTCGGGAGGTGTCTCTCGGAGGTCTAGATGGACCATGGAGTTTACTAAAAGAGTTGGAGACGGACTAGAGTCTCAATTCTTTGGAAGTTGGCACACTAGGTTTGAGTTTCATGCATGGAAATATGACATTAGGGTCATAAAGCATGAGAATTGCTTTTTGATGTATAAATTCCATGTAAATCAATGCTAGGGATGCATTGTGGGTTGGTATGGGCAGTGACATCAAGGGATGACCAAAACTAGGACTTTAGGTCAAGATTCAATTAAACCATTTAGCTAGTTTTTGGATTTTGTGTCAATCTTGGGAATGATGATAGATACTTTTTTGAGTGTATTTTTTCCAAGTAGGAATGGGTACCACAAATTTCTCCACAAAATTTGAGAATTTTTGGAGATCTGTGGAATTTCTGGTGCATTTCTGAAATTGGGTCAGAAAGGCTGAAATTTGGGTTTTCAGGGTGTCAGTCGACTGGGACAGTGGGCAATCAACTGGTAAAGGCTGATTTTGGTGTTTCAGCAGTCAAATGGTGTCCAAATAATGTCAAACAAGTGTGTTATCTCATGGGGGGTAGTACACTGTGTTTATGGTCATTAGAGGTTAAAAGATTTAATAAAAGGGAAATTATTGGAGTCTTTTTGATGTATGGCAAAGGGGGAGGTGTTGGGACCGGGTGCATGTTGACATGGATGCAGGTTCATAATTTTAAAATTAATTACGTGCAGCGGAAGGTTTAGCATAAATAATTTCTTGAATTATTTAACCACACATCTAAGAATGCAATTTTATCTTGTGTACACATGATCATATATTTAAAATTTTACAGAAACGTAAACTAATTTACGTATTACCTCGCATAACTCGAAGGAAGGGACGAGATCCAACCGTAAGCATCCCTTGGAAGCTCCGCCTCTATTCGCGTCCACACCGAGTATCTTCGGGATGACTTCGCAAAGCCACGAGTTTCGTGTTCTCGAGAACAACTAGATTCTCCCAGAACGCGACAAGAAAAACCAAGAGAGAAGTCGGAAGACTAACCACAAAAGGATGGCAGGAATCAAAATTCTGGCGAAGCAAAACAAGAGGCTTGCGGCAGAAAGATCCTTGCGGCAAACTCTAATTCCGACAGCACCTTCTTCCGGCAGCAGGTGGTGGTCGGCAGGGAAAGGGCAGGGGTGGCCGCCTGGTGCTCCTTCTTGGGGCTGGTTGGCGCACGGCAAGAAGGGGAGAAGAGAAGGGGAGAAAGAGAGGGAGAGAGCCTATGCCTTTTCTCTTCGATTATTTTTCAAGCCTTGCCTTGGGTCCTTTATATAGTAGCCTCTCAACCATCAAGCTTCTCAAATATGGAATAACTTATTCCATCATGCCAAGTTTGATTTTATATCATGGTTAAAATCATATTTTAATTCATGATAAAAATCAATCAAGTCTCTTCTCTCCTATGGAATAAATTTCCTTATCATTGTAAATCAATCCATGATTGATTTTATAAAATAAACCAATCCATGGTTCATTTTAATTTCCATGAAGAAATAAACCAAACCTTGGTTTATAAAACAAACCACACTTGGTTTATTTTATAAATTGATCCAAAAACTTGGTTCTCTCCCTTTGTTGTGACCGGCCAAGCAAAGAAGATGGAGGCCCTCTTTGGCCGGCCCATCCAAGCCACGCCCCAATGAATTAAACTTATCTAATTCATCTATTAAGTCTTCAAAAGACTTAGCCATTTTACGCTTCCGATGCGTCTCTGAAAAATTCAGATTCGACTTATCGTTTGGCTCAACCAAACCTAATATCTCTTGATTGGAAAATCCAATTTTCAACTCGTTTTAAATCTCTCGGATTACTCGTAGTGCGTGTGACTAAATAGGCTTTCGATTTATGTTGGCCGTCTATAATTAATCAATTATAGAACGATCATGAGTGGCACCTAGTAGTACATCATGATCCCTAAATAATCAAAAGATCAACGCTTGACCTCAGAAACAATTCTGAAACCCTTCAGCAACTATAATGAATCGTGCCCCATTCCCTTCACCATCTTATACCCACTTGGTTCAGGACATGGTCTATGTGTGTCAGTCCCCACTAGGCTGACTACGTCACACCTAGCCCAAGTAACGTTTTCTCGTCGTACGGATTCTAATTACTCTCATGTATTTAAGAGATTCATACTCTGAACATGTCATGCTCTGGCCAGAGGCTTCGAGTAACAATCCGACGATAGGCCTCGGGTATACATCTCCTCGCAAGGAGTGGTGAATCCTTTGTAGGCTGTTCAAACATCTTCGGGCACTTCGGCTTATACCCAATCATCCTAGGTCCACACCTCCTTAGAGATGCTTGCTTAAGATGTCAAAGTATAAGTCTCCATGACCAAGATGACTTGAACACCGCAAGTCAAAGGAACATCGCACTTAAGCTGCAGTAAGAACTTCACTGACATATCTATATGTAGACTACCATATAAAGTTTTACAGCCAGTCACTCTAATGAACTAGTTCCCTTAACTAGCATTCATGTTTATCTCCGGACATCTCAATGTCACCAGCCAGTGAGAATCAGCTGATTAGAGAATAACCCATGCTAGTCTCAACAGAATTCATTGTGTCCGTATTTATCAATACATCGACTAGGGACAATTTCAATACTTCACAATTGCACATGTAGAGATAATCACTAGTTGTGAATTCATCACAAATTCTCTCATGCTGTGAATTGTATTGCGGACATTTAGTAAATGAGTTTAAGATCTCAATCAAATACACAAACATGTATACTCAAATAGTGAATATTCATTTATTAAAATGATTGATTACAATCATAAGGCGATTGCGTTAGGACACTTCTCTCATATCACTAACAAACTCCCACTTGGCCTAATGCCAATCGCTAAGGTACCCAATACCACAGGCTCTAACATGACCCTCAAACTTGCTTTGAGACAAGACCTTAGTTAAAGGATCCGCTAAATTCCTTTCAGTGGGAATTTTCTCAATTTGTATATCATTCCTACTTATAATCTCTCTGATCAGATGATAGCGGTGAAGCACATGTTTGGATCGCTGATGAGACCTTGGTTCCTTCGCTTGTGCAATAGCTCCATTGTTGTCGCAGTAAACCGGTATTGCTTCATCAATGGTTGGAACCACACCAAGTTCTGAGACAAACTTCTTGATCTAGACTGCTTCCTTTGCTGCTTCCGAAGCTGCAATATATTCCGCTTCCGTGGTAGAATCCGCTACGGTGTCTTGCTTGGAACTCTTCCAACTTATTGCGCCTCCATTCAAAATAAATACATATCCGTACTGAGATTTGGAGTCATCCTTATCTGTCTGGAAATTGGCATCTGTATACCCACGTATTACCATATCACCTTCTCCATATATTAGGAACACATCCTTAGTGCTTCTTAAGTACTTGAGGATTGTCTTGACAGCCGCCCAATGATCCATTCCTGGATCAGACTGGTATCTGCTTGTGACGCTCAGAGCATACGATACATCGGGCCTAGTACATAACATAGCATACATGATAGATCCTATCGGGGATGCATAAGGAATCTTATTCATGCAAATCCTCTCGTTTTTTGTGCGCGGACACATAGACTTCGAAAGGTTGATCCCATGCTTGATGGGAAGGTAACCTTTCTTGAATTTCGACATGCTAAATCTTTCTAGCACTCGGTCTATATATGTAGACTGCGAAAAACCAAACAATCGTTTTGATCTATCTTTATAGATTCTAATCCCAAGGATATAGGTTGCTTCTCCCAGGTCTTTCATGGAGAAAGTTTTGGACAACCAAATTTTAACTGACTGTAAGACTGATATATCGTTTCCTATAAGTAATATGTCATCGACATATAACACTAGGAATACGACTGCACTCCCACTAACCTTCTTGTACACACAAGGTTCGTCAGGATTTTGTGAGAAATCAAACACTTTGATTGTCTCATCAAAACGGATGTTCCAACTCCTGGATGCTTGCTTTAGTCCATATATGGATCTTTGAAGCTTGCATACTTTGGTTTTATTAACCGATGTGAAACCTTCAGGTTGTATCATGTATACATCCTCAAGCAGGTTTCCATTAAGGAAAGCTGTTTTCACATCCATTTGCCATATCTCATAATCATAATGAGCTGCAATGGCCAAGAGCATCCGAATGGATTTAAACATAGCTACTGGCAAATAGGTTTCGTCATAATCAATTCCTTATTTTTGACGATATCCTTTTGCCACTAATCTAGCCTTAAAGGTAATAACATTACCTTCCATGTCGGTTTTCTTCTTGAAAACCCACTTGCACCCTATGGGCTTAATCCCTTCAGGTGGGTTAACCAAGTCCCATACTTGATTTTTGTACATGGAATCCATTTTCGACTTCATGGCTTCAAGCCATTTATCCCTTTCTGAATTTTTCAGAACATCTTCATAACTGATAGGTTCGTCATCGTTTATGAGTAACACATCATTCGATTCACTTATGAGAAATCCGTATCTCTCTGGAATATTGAGTGTCCTATCAGACCTATGATGAAGTGGTGTTGTTTTAGGTTCAATTGATAGCTCATCATTATGAGTTATTGGTTGTGGGTCTAGACTAAGTGTCTCTGTAATGTCTATTGGAGTTTCTTGAACTTCTTCAAGTTCAATGCTACTCCCACTGTTTTCTTGTAAAAGAAATTCTTTTTCTAGAAATACAGCATGCCTTGAAACAAACACCTTTTGTTCCAAGGGATGATAGAATTGACAACCTTTCGTTTCCTTAGGATATCCAATAAATAGACATTTATCAGACTTAACATCCAATTTGTCTGATACAGTCCGCTTACATAAGCAGGACAACCCCATATCTTTAGGTGAGATAAATGAGGTTTCTTACTATTCCACGTCTCATATGGAGTAGTAGAGACTACCTTAGTCGGGACTCTGTTTAGTAAGTAAACAGCTATCTTAAGCGCATAGTCCCAAAATGATTTTGGAAGAGTTGCATGATTCATCATAGATCTAACCATGTCCATCAAGGTTCGGTTACGCCTCTCAGATACATCATTATGTTGTGGTGTATATGACGGAGTCCATTGAGACAATATTCCATTATCCCTAAGATAATCTTGAAACTCTTGACTTAAGTATTCACCACCCCGATCGGATCGAAGTATCTTAATACTTTTGCCAAGCTGTTTCTCTACTTCACTTCTGAACTTTTTAAATTTCTCAAAAGCTTCAGATTTGTGTTTCATTAAGAACACATACCCGAATCGTGAGTGATCATCGATAAAGGTAATGAAGTAGCTATAACCTCCTTGTGCAAGAGTTGACATTGGTCCACATACATCAGTATGTATTAGACCAAACAATTCTCTCACTGGTTTACCTTTTCCAGAAAAGGGTAATTTGGTCATCTTGCCTTTTAAGCATGATTCGCATGTATCAAATGAATCGGGTTCAAATGATTCTAGAATTCCACATCGGTGTAATTTGGTCATGCGTTTTTTACTTACATGGCCAAGACGACAATGCCACGTATAGGGGTCTATTTGATTATCTATTCGAGCACGTTTGTTGCTAACTTCGATATTGAAAACGTCACCGGATAAATCTAACGTGTAGATACCATTGCATAATGTTCCAGTCCCATAAAGAACACCATTTAAAGTTATGTAACAGCAATTGTTACTAAAAATAACAATGTTCTTTATTAATGAAGGAACAAAATAACAATTATCCAATTCTAAGACAAGTCCAGTAGGGAACTTTAACAAATATGTTCCGATGGCAACAGTAGCAATCTTTGCTCCATTTCCAACTCGCAAATTCGCTTCTCCTTTGACGAGTCTTCTTCTATTCCTTAGCCCCTGTATGTCATCACATATATGTGAGCTACACCCAGTATCAAGTACCCAGGTGTATGAGGAAATAGAGTGACATTCAATAACGAAGATACCTGAAGAGGATGGGGCATCGGATGCCTTCTTCTTCAAGGACTCAAGATAAACCTTATAGTTTCTTCGCCAGTGGCCCTCCTTGCCGCAGTGCCTTTCGGTGCCTTTTCAATCTTTTTGGCCTTTTTCTTCCTTTCCTTATTTTGTTCTTTGGGCTTCCTCTTAGAGCCTTTCTTTGAGGAACCAACTAACAGTACCATCTTCTGATCCTGCTTTACAGAAGGCTCTACAGTCTTCAGCAGGTTAAGCAACTCAGGAATGGTAGTCTCCAGTTTGTTCATCCGATAGTTCATCACAAATTGTGAGTAACTCTTGGGCAAACAATGCAGAATTAAGTCAATACCTAGTTCGTGACCCATTGCAAATATGAATGTGCCTAGTCGCTCAATGTACCCCAACATCTTCAACATAAACTGTGAGACAGAAGTGCCTTCCTGCATCTTAGAGGTGAAGAGGAGTTTGGAGACCTCAAACCTTTCGGATCTCGCCTGCTCGTCAAACAGCTCATGAAGATGGAAGGCGATGGTATGAGCATCCATATGCTCATGCTGCTTTTGTAGCTCAGGTACCATAGCGGCCAGCATGATGCAACTCGCAAGTTCAGAATCGGCCACATGTTTCTGATAGGCCACTAACTGGTCTAGAGTTGCATCTTCAGGAGGATGGTTGAGAAGTTGTTCTTCAAGGACATAAGCAAGGCTTTTCTGCCTGAGGACATCCTCAGGTTTCGAAGCCAGTCCATGAAGTTTGGCCCAGTCAGCTTATTGATGTCCAAAATCGAACGCAAATTCAGAGAAGACATGATTAGGTGATCATCATAGAAATAAAAATTGAGCTTATGTGATAAGAATGATAAAGAATGCATCAATATACATTAATTAAATCATATTTATTTTTCGAATTGAATAACCCTTTTTATCAATTCGGAAGATCGTAGGAACATCTCCAAATAGGTTGATATTCAACCATAGATAAGAACAACCATGGCTAAAGTCCATCAAGTTATTCTTAGCTATGAAGGTAGGTAATTATACCGATTACATATTATACATATGTAACAATCACATTATGCTATCAACTAATTGAATGTTTGCATAAATCATTGGGTTGTTAACTCATTAACAAGTATGCAACAATATACATAGCACCCAACTGCACCTCTCTTTACATCGACCTTGGATGTGGCACAACAAATCGATGCTCCAAGCATAAGGCTGACCATTAATCAAGAAATAGTTTTAACATGGTTGGAGCTCATTCAACCTTTAGTCAGGCTTGGATGTGTCCAACAACCAAAATAAGGATTGACCTCTGACTCCAACTATATTAATCATAAACTAATTCCATGGTTTGAACATGTTGAGGTTCAAGCCGGGCATGGATGTGTCCATCAACCCAAACGAGAAACAAAACTCCGGTTCTAACCATATTAATGGAAGGTGTTGGCCTTAAATATTTTGTAAGGGGTTTTGGGTCTCATCCTTTTTTTTTATGCACATTCATGACATGTAATTATTCATGTTCTAACGATTTCTTAATAAAGTATGTATTGACTTATTTATTAAGTCTCATTAATTGAATTAGGAACCAGATTTCCTAATTTAATTTCATACTTTATTCAATGAATTATTTTTGGCAAACAATTTCCTAAATTATCATAATAAATTTCGGAAATAATATGTTTAAGACTTTGATTTCTCTAAATCAAATCTATTAAATTAAGAGACAGATTCCCTTAATTCAACCACATATTATTTTCATGAAAATCTTATTTAAGAAAATGTACTCTATAGGAAACAATTTTCCTAATTAATTTTGGAGACAATAATATGTAAGAGCATCACCTCATAAATCAAATAAGGAAATTATCGTTTGAGAATCACCTCAAAATTTCCAAGATTTGATCATATATTTTATTTATGGAAAATTAATATCAATAACTTAATTTGGACGGCTCCCCGAGGCTCAATCCAAAATTAACATTTGACAGCTTAAATCCAATTTAGGAAATTTAATTATAACAACTAACTTTAAATTGGACGGCTCCCGAGGCTCAATCCAAAATAAAAATTTTGTAAATAATTTAATTTCCAATTATGAATTTAAATGCCAATTAATATTCCATAATTTGTCTAGACTTCTTGAAAGAAAGTGCCCAAAATTGCGGCTTTCCATAAATGGAAAGTTTCCGAAAATAAAAGGTTTTCAGAATAATTGTAAGTTTCGGTACAAAGAAAACTTACGTATTTCCAAAATTGAAAATTTCCAAAATGGGAAATTTCCAAAATTGGAAAGTTTCCAAAAATGGTAAGTTTCACATTATCATAAAATTTCAGAAACGGAGATATTTCAAAAGTTTGCAAAAATTTCATGAGGATTTCCAAACTTTGAAATTCCTAAATCGAAAATTTACCATAATTGAAAGTTCATAATTGGAAAATTTTTCAAAATTGAGATCATGACAAAGCTTTCCGCAAAAAAATTATATGATTATGTCGAACACAAACCTCGCTCTGATACCACTGTTGGGACCGGGTGCATGTTGACATGGATGCGGGTTCGTAATTTTAAAATTAATTACGTGCAGCGGAAGGTTTAGCATAAATAATTTCTCAAATTATTTAACCACACATCTAAGCATGCAATTTTATCTTGTGTAGACATGATCATATATTTAAAATTTTGCAGAAACGTAAACTAATTTACGTATTACCTCGCGTAACTCGAAGGAAGGGACGAGATCCAACCGTAAGCGTCCCTTGGAAGCTCCGCCTCTATTCGCGTCCACGCCGAGTATCTTCGGGATGACTTCGCAAAGCCACGAGTTTCGTGTTCTCGAGAACTACTAGATTCTCCGAGAACGCGACAAGAAAAACCAAGAGAGAAGTCGGAAGACTAACCACAAAAGGATGGCCGGAATCAAAATTCCGGCGAAGCAAAAGAAGAGGCTTGCGGCAAAAAGATCCTTGCGGCAAACTCTAATTCCGGCAGCACCTTCTTCCGAAGAGGTGGTGGTCGGCAGGGAAAGGGCAGGGGCGGCCGGCTGGTGCTCCTTCTTGGGGCTGGTTGGCGCACGGCAAGAAGGGGAGAAGAGAAGGAGAGAAAGAGAGGGAGAGAGCCTATGCCTTCATCTCTTCGATTATTTTTCAAGCCTTGCCTTGGGTCCTTTATATAGTAGCCTCTCAACCATCAAGCCTCTCAAATATGGAATAACTTATTCCATCATGCCAAGTTTGATTTTATATCATGGTTAAAATCATATTTTAATTCATGATAAAAATCAATCAAGTCACTTCTCTCCTATGGAATAAATTTCCTTATCATGGTAAATCAATCATGATTGATTTTA
>JAGFNQ010003278.1:0-74509 GCA_024364735.1 Boesenbergia rotunda
GGACTATCCTCAAGTTCCTGTACCAGTCCAGGAAATTAGCTCCAGTGAGCTTGTCCTTCTCAAGGACAGATCGCAGAGAGAGAGTATTCGCGATTTTGAAGACATGGCAATCTACAACAGATAAATGCAGAGAATAAATATCATATTCTAGTAATCATCTAATTAGGCCTTTAATTAAATGATGCTCCCACTAAATTATAGGAATTTTGGTGGAATCAAGTCATTGGAGTGGTCAAACCACACTACTAGATCCGTACCAATTTACTATAATTTATGTGGGACAAGATCCACATCATACTATGCCTTGAGTTAGCTTTGGCTAAATCGCCCAAGACTTAGTATGATCGGTAGATAACTAATTTATCAATTACATCTCTATGCAACTCTTGTTTATAGGATCAAGAATTAACATTTAGAATAATCTTGAGTTAGCTTTGGCTAAATCGCCCAAGACTATTGATAAATGCGATCTTGTCCTACCTTTCCAACTATTGGAATACGCCTATAGCTTTACTCGATCCAATTGAGTTAACTAGTTACTCAATCTGATTGAGCTCGATCTAACCCGAGCCGTGATAGGCGGGACCAAGGTTGTCCCTCCGCATCCTACCAAGATTAAATGCGTTGCTCTGCTTTGGCAGAATCGACAAGCGCATATGATCGAGGTAGTGATGGGTATCAGGACCCGGTAGGCGTTTACGAGTCGATTCGATTTTAGATCTAATCTAATCGAGGATGTGCATCACATCTAGGCATTTATGAAATCTAATTTAATCCTAAATGTGTATTAAGTGCACATCAAAATGTGGTTCCCACATTACTTGTGCATCTCATACACTTAAGTTTATTTTTACTATTCTACATTATCATGCATCATATACATCACAAGCATAGCAATAATAAAATAAACTTAAGTGACTTGGTCATGGCCCCACTAAGACCCTCTCAAGCCAATGAGAGGATCCGATGGTCAACCTAGGTCTAGCGGCTTCTCCAAGCGCTTCCTCTTGACCGTCTTGGTGTTGTCGGCTAGTTCTCCCGAGTCCAAGTTCTCCGGAATTTCCGTCGTCTTCACTTTTGTACATTACAAATTTTTATACTCGAGTTACATTCGAGTCTAAATATGAAATACAATAGAAATAAAATATTAAAAGCCGACACGCAGGTCGCAAACACAATACAACACGCACATGTACAAAAACGGCGCGCAGGCCGTATTATGAATTACAACACAATTTTAATCTTATTAAAAATTGGGTTTTGGACCATGACCATCACACTACTGTACATAATTCAAAATTATGTAATTTTACAGATTTTATATAATTTTTCTACTGATTTTTAGAATTTTTCGAGTCACAACTCCGCGGCGGTCCCGGTAAGCGGGTTTCGGGCGTAATCGCGAGACAAGGCCCCTTGCGGGGTTAGGGGCAGCACCCCTACTCGTGAAATAACCTTCACGAGTGTCTTCTTGCGATTATACAGTGCCTTTACCCGCTGTCCCAAAATCCATTTGGGCGAAACTTGCCATTTCGGAGAAGTTTTTCTCGGTGGCAAAGTCTACAAGTGCTTCGCACTCGTCGCTTTGCCTCTACGAGAAAAAATACTCAAAAATCCTAAAATTTAGAAAAATTACAGAAGCATAAAATTATCTAAATTTTGTATCTAATACAAAAAAATAAAAACCAAAACGAGCACAAGCTTCGCTCGTGGCTCTGATACCACTGTAGGGTTTTTCAGGCCGCGAAAACCGCTTTTTCGCGTCGCGGAAACCCCGAAAGCCCCAATAGAAAGGATCCGAGCGAAGAAAACCATTTCAAAAATTTACGAGTGCTCGTTTACATGCTTCAAAACCGATCTACAACCTAGATCTATTAGAGAAGAGAAAACTACCTTCGATGCGTGCCCCGCAATTCCCGCTCGCTCCTCGGTTGGTGTCGGATCTCAAGGATGCAAAGTAGCAACCCTCTAGAAGTATCCACACAAGCAAGAGAGTGGAGAGGAGAGCCCAAAAGTGTGCTAGCACTACTTGGGGTCTCGGCAAGATGAGAGGAGAGGGAGAGCCAAAACCAAAACCATTAGGAGAAGAATCAATCACACCACAAAAAACTCCTTTTGTGTGTGTTAAGTGGCAGGCCACTTAATGGCCATTATTGGCCATTAAGTGGCCGGCCACCACCTTGGTAACCCCCTATTTGAATTCAAAATTCAAATGGGGAGGTTACTTAGCCTTGATGATGATGCCAAGTCATCACTTGGTCAAGTCAAGGTGATGTGGCTTGAGTCAAGTCAAACTTGCCTCTTATGGACTTTCCATATTTAGCCAAAGTCAAACTTTGACTTCATTATTCTCCCATGATTAGATTCATCCAACACTTGGATCAAACTCGAGTCCAACTCAAGTTGTCTAATTGAGTCAAGTAAACTTGCCTTTATGGACTTTCCATATTTAGCCAAAGTCAAACTTTGACTTCATTATTCTCCCATGATTAGATTCATCCAACACTGGATCAAACTCGAGTCCAACTCAAGTTGTCTAATTTGAGTCAAGTCAAACTTGCCTTTTATGACTTTCCATATTTAGCCAAAGTCAAACTTTGACTTCATTATTCTCCATGATTAGATTCATCCAACACTTGGATCAAACTCGAGTCCAACTCAAGTTGTCTAATTTGAGTCAAGTCAAACTTGCCTTTTATGGACTTTCCATATTTAGCCAAAGTCAAACTTTGACTTCATTACTCTCGGTCCATCATATGGACTTATTCTCCATCTATTGCTCTATGTGTGTGACCCTATAGGTTCTTGTAACGTTGGCAATGCCCTTAAACCTATTTAAGGACATAAGCAATGAGAGGTATCTAGCAACACATCATTGCTACCCAAGTTACAAGAATGTCGAGATCCAACATCACCATTGTGACTAATAATTGTGACCATCACAATATGTGACAACGTCCTTCTATCCTCGATATCTAGATTGATCTTCATGAAGCATAGACCGTGTCATCCTCCAATCAATCTATGTGTCTTGAACTCCAAGTAGACTCACTATAATCAAATAAGCTCAATATCTCATATTGCCTTATTTGGGCATGGCCATGCACTTAGTGATCTCACTCTATCAAGACTATGATATCTCTCCCGTCATATAGGAGGGATAGATCCCATCTACATCACTCACATCCCTCCGCATAATTTGTTACATACCCAGTAATCGCCTTTATAGTCCACCCAGTTACGGGTGACGTTTGACGAAACCAAAGTACATAACTCCTTATGTAGGGAACTATGGTGACTTCAGGTCTAAGGACTAATAGTCATACTAATAGTCACATGAGAAAGTATATGACACTCATATAACGATCCATGATACTTTCTCATGGCGGGCCATTCAGTATACATTCCCTAATGTATACCCATGTGTCAACTTGATATCTCATATCCATGACTTGTGAGATCAAGTCATCATGTTGACCTACATGCTAGTCTCTATGCATTAACATTGTCCTTGAATGTTAATACTTGACTAGGAATAATTAAAAGTAGTGTTCTCTATATCATCTCACTATCGATTCAACTAATCGATTGATATAGATAAGAACCTTCTACTCAAGGACGTTATTATACTAAGTTATTTGGCACCAATACATATAAGTACAATAACCATAAGAAATGCCTTTATATATAAGAAATATATATACAAGAATATGATACAATGAGTCCAAAAAGTAATCATAATATGATTGGCTCTAGGGCTCTCACTAACAAACACCCCTCGTTATTTCATTTTATTCATCCTGCACTACTAATCCAAGACCAAGTCTTGGGAATTTCTCTTCTTGTTAGTAAATTTTATTTCAGATTAAATGGCCATGCAAGAAGGATTCAGCACCGCCAGACCTCCACTTTTCAGTGGAGAAGACTTTTCTTACTGGAAAAGTCGAATGGAGGTCCACCTGAAAACTCAGGTGGACATGTAGACCATCATCCAGTCCGGACTGGAGATCCACAAAAACGCCGAAGGAGTACCGCAGACCTACTCAGAATGGGACAACGCCCTGAAGCGCAAAATTGAAGCCGATGCAAAGGCGACCCAGACTCTCCAATGCGGATTGACAAAAGAGGAGCTGAACCGGGTAGGCCCCTTCAATAGCGCCAAGGAGCTTTGGGCAAAACTAATCGAGCTGCACGAAGGAACATCAGACACTGATCAGTAGAGAGACCTGCTCCTAAACAAACTCTACACCATCAAGATGGCCGACAACGAAACAGCAGCCCAACTCCACGCACGAATCCAAGAATTGATGAACGGTCTTCAAACTATAGGTCACAAGGTCGAAAACCGTGACCTAATAAGGTATGCCCTAAATGCTTTCCCTAGAAATACCTTGTGGGCATCTATGGTAGATGCATACAAGGTTTCAGGGATCTCTCAAAATTAAATTAGATGAATTGTTTTCTGAGTTAGAACTTCATGAACAGACTAACTGCAATATGGCCGAGAAAGGAATTGCCTTTGTTGCAGGAAAAATTGGAAGATCGACAAAGAAGAAACCTCAACCTGAACCCGAGTCCAACTCAGACTCAGACGCAGAAGACGAAGAAGGAGATCAATCTGAGCTGGTCCGACTGGCCCGAAGCTACTATAAAAAATTGAAAAACCAAGTCAACACACGGAGGACAAGCCGAAGAAAGGACGAACCAGCTGAACCCGCGAATAACAAAAACAAGCCCAACGTAATCTGCTACGAGTGCAAGAAGAAGGCCACTACAAGACGGAGTGTCCAAACCTAAAGGAGAACAAAAAGACAAGAAGAAAGAAAGCACTCCAAGCAACCTGGGACGAATCCATCAGAAGAAGAAGAAGAAGAACCCCAGTCAAACCTACTAGCGCTGACCGCTTCATAAGAAGTCGAGACCGAGTCAGAGTCAGAAAAGGACGACGGCAGACTAACCTTTTCGGAAGACGGCGAAATCAAGGTAAGCGGTTTCAATAAAAGTCAATTGAACGAACTTATTTCCTATCTTTCTCGAGATTTGGCGAAAGCCAAACTCCGAGTCGAATCTCTCCGACAGGAAGTAAAACTCCTGAAAGAGGGAGCTGACTCTAAATCCTTAACCGAGAAAGTTCAAGAAGGAACTCCTACTCAAGTTGAAAAACTTGAGAAAGAGAACTCCTCCCTGAAAACTCAGGTTAAGGATCTTAGAGCGGCTTAGAACGATTCACCTCTGGTTCCAAGGGTCTTGACATGATTCTTGGAAAACAGAAGTCCGTTCTAAATCGATCCGGACTTGGCTATAGAACCAAATCCCGACAAAGATCTTACTTTGCTGTACTGAATCAGTCCAGAGGTAAAGTTCAGGCATGGGTACCTAAACTGTGCCTGAACAAACCAACTGGATCAAATCATTATTGGATCCCCAAGGACAAGATTCACATCTTGCCTAATTATTATCGTGGCTATAGTCCAGGGGGAGCCAAATTAAAAACTATTTTTATTGTTAAATAAAATTTAATTCTTGCAATTTGCCAGATTGATTGTTTATTTAAATTTCTGCAATTTACCATGCTTAGACTTAGGTTAGTATAAGGACAGAATAAACTTAACTGAAACTTGAAAACATAGTATTGGGTGGAGGTGAGATGATAGTACGTTAGGGAAACCAATTCTAATAAGATCAAGTTCACTTGGTCTCTTTAGACTGGTGAAACTAGCCGAAGCTACCGATCCAAAATCCAAACTAGTTAGACCAGAACTTTTTCAAAGATAATTTTGAAAATGAAACTTCATTAAACGGCTTTGTCAAGGAAAGGGTTGATGATCCAATAAGGCTACGGCCAAAGAAGGCCTAGTGCCTCGCCAAGACCTGGAAGCCAATTTTTGAATTTCAAATTCAAATTACTTTTTGTAAAATTCAAATCTAACACAATTTTCAGTTAAGTTAGATTCAAACATCTCCTTTCAAAATAAATTGAAATGTTTTCAAAAATTAATTAAGATTTTCAAAATAAATCATGGTTTTCAAAAATTCTTTTATCAAAACCTGTCTCACAAAACCTATAAGGCTAACGTGATTGAGAACCCTAGATTTGGGTGAGACAGACTAGTCAGTGAAAATCAATTTAAGCTATTCCTAACTCTAATTGGATCCAAATCAATAAAACTCTTTATGTGTAGGAACATAAAGATTTGGACCAATGGATGTTGGATAGCGGTTGCTCCAGACACATGACTGGAGATAAATTGAAGTTCACCAAACTCAAGCTCAAGAACCTAGGCTCAGTAGCATTTGGCAACAATGCTACACTCAAGGTAATTGGGTCAGGTAATATTGAGCTCAAATCTAACTTTATTATTAAGAAAGTTCGTTTGGTTGAAAACTTCAATTTTAACCTGCTTAGCATAAGTCAGTTATGTGATTCTGGTTATATAGTCACTTTCAACAATTCTGACTGCCTGATTAGAAATGTACAAGACTCAGAAATCATGCTTAAGGGCACAAGGAAAAATAATGTATACACTATAAACTTTCCCTTAGTACCCAAATGTATGCTAACTTAGTTAGAACAATCGAACCTCTGGCATAGGAGATTAGGTCATACCAATTTGAGAACTATCACAAAAGTTACCCAACTTGGCCTAATCAAAGGTATCCCCAAAATTAAAAACAATGAAAACCTAATATGTGAATCATGTAATCAAGGTAAACAAACCAAATCTAATCACAAATCAATTCAATCTGACCTAACTCAAACCACACTTAAGCTCCTGCACCTTGACCTATTTGATTTCACATGGAGCCAAGTCACTAAGCGGGAACCGATACTGCTTAGTAATAGTTGATGATTATTCTAGGTTTACCTGGGTTAGGTTTCTAAAAACCAAAGATGAAACCTTAAAACTATTTAATGATTTCTATAAATTGATTGAAAATCAAAACGATACTAAAATTAAAAGACTTAGGAGTGACCACGGGGGAGAATTTGAAAATCAACGGTTCGAGGAATTCTGTAAAATCAATGGGTATTTACATGAATTTTCATGTCCTAGAACCCCCCAACAAAATGGGATAGTCGAAAGAAGGAATAGAACCTTACAAGAAGCGCTAGGGCTATGCTCAACGAATTTAGCTTAGCAAACCAATATTGGGCAGAAGCGATTAGTACGGCTTGTTACATCCAAAATAGGGTTCTGATTAACAAGCGACACAATAAAACACCCTATGAACTGTACTACCATAGGCTCTCAAATCCACACTACCTAAGGGTCTTTGGATGCAAAGTTCATATCCTAAACACCAAAGACTACTTAGGGAAATTTCAATCCAAATCAACCCTAGGTATCTTCCTAGGATACTCAACTACAAGTAGAGCCTATAGAGTTTACAACAAACAAACTAAGAAAATTGAAGAAACAACTAACTTAATATTTGATGAAGAAATCAACTCAACATCTGATAATCCAGACCTAACTTCATCAAATTATGATCAAGAAAATAATGAGCAAACTAGTGAACCCTTAATTGAAAGCTTAAACAAACTAACTATTGAACCAATTAATGAGTTAACTGAACCAATTATCGAACCAACAAATGAACCAGCCCAAAGAGTCGAATCAAATAGTGAACCAAACCGACCAGCCGGACCTGAGGCTGAACCAAGTTCTAGGAGAACCAAGAAACCCAGACTTAGTCACCCAACCGATCAAATTGTGGGTGATCCAACTCTAGGAGTCAGGACTAGATCCTCCTATAGAAACCTTAGTCATATAGCTATAATATCAAAAATAGAACCCAAAACTATAGATGAAGACCTACCTGACCCTGATTGGATCATAGCTATGCAAGAAGAATTAGCCCAATTTGAGAGGAACCAAGTCTGAGAACTAGTGCCTAAACCTGAAGGCAAATCCATCATAGACACTAAGTGGGTCTTTAGGAATAAGCTAAATGATCAAGGAGAAATAGTTAGAAACAAAGCCCGCTTAGTAACTAAGGGATTCAACCAAGTAGAGGGATTAGATTACGATGAAACATATGCCCCAGTAGCTAGACTTGAGTCCATTAGAATGTTGTTAGCCTTTGCATCCCATAAAGGATTTAAGCTATACCAAATGGATGTAAAGTCAGCTTTCCTAAATGGATTCATTAAAGAAGAAGTTTATGTAGGACAACCCCCTGGGTTTGAGGACTTAGACAAACCTGACCACGTTTAGAAATTAACTAAAGCTCTATATGGGTTAAAACAAGCACCTAGGGCTTGGTATGAACGTTTATCAACCTACTTAACTTCTAAAGAATTCAAACAAGGACAAATTGACTCAACCTTATTCATTAAAACCCTAGGAAAAGAAATATTTATTGCCCAAATTTACGTAGATGATATAATCTTTGGATCCACCAACACAAACTTCCTAAAAGAATTTGTCAAGATAATGGAAAATGAATTTGAAATGAGTTTGGTTGGTGAGCTTACATTTTTCCTAGGACTACAAATCAATCAAACTAGAGATGGAAACTACGTCCATCAATCCAAATATGCTAAAGAGTTAATAAAGAAATTTAAAATGGATAACTCTAAAAGCATAAGTACCCCCATGGCAACTAATGTAAAAATAGATAGTGACCCTGATGGTAAGCCAGTAGACCTCAAGCTGTATAGAAGTATGATAGGTAGTCTACTGTACCTTACAACCAGCAAACCTGACATTCTTTTTGCGGTAGGGATGTGTGCTTGATACCAAACCTGTGCTAAGGAAACGCACTTAGCAGCCCTAAAAGAATACTAAGATATATAAAGGCACCCTAAATGTAGGGATTTGGTATCCTAGAACCTCAACCTTCAATCTGTCAGGATACTCGGACTCTGACTATGCTGGTTGCAAATTAGATAGAAAGAGCACAAGTGGAAGCTGCCAACTGTTAGGAAATAGTTTAGTAAGTTGGTGTAGCAGAAAACAACACTGTGTAGCCCTATCCAGAACTGAAGCTGAGTATGTGGCCTTAGGAGAGTGTGTAGCACAACTTTTATGGATGATGCACACTCTTAAGGATTTCCAGCTCAACTACACTTAAACCCAAGTCTTCATTGACAATATAAGCTCGATCAATTTAACCAAAAATCCAATCCAACACTCCAGGACTAAACACATAGAAGTTAAACACCACTTCGTTAGAGACCATGTAGCAAGGGGTGAGATAGTGAGATAGTACTTAAATATATAGACTCAAAATCTAACTTAGCTGATATATTCACAAAACCATTACCTGAGTCTGAGTTCAGCTCACTAAGAAGGCAGTTAGGATTGTGCTCTGTAGAATAGATTTTTTTTTATTGAAACTACTGTTGATTTTTTTGCTTTATTTGATTTAAATCAATTTCTAAAAGAATTTGAAAAACTGTTTTACTTAATTTCAAAATCAGTTTTTTTGTTTCTCTTAGTTTTTTTCAAAACTATCCCCTTCAAAACTAGGGCTTTTTCGCAAATGGACTTAGCTTAGGCCCTAACCCTAGAACTGCATGCACCTATAGACTTAGAAGCTAGCATCTCACAAGCACCTTAGGATACTTTGATTGATAACCTAGAAAGGGTTGAGATGCTTAGTCTTTGCCTTAATTCAAGATGCTTTAAGTCAGTGCATCTGTAGTAATTGGGGCACTAAATACAACTTTTACAGCAATCCAATTAAGTGTCAAGTTTAGAAAATCTAACTTGAACAGAAACACTTAACTTGACTAACCCTAGCGAAAACTACTGTTTATAAAGTTAGTAGGTAGCTAAATGGGTCAGACAGGTCCCTACAAGAGAAAATTAACTGATTTGGTCTAAGTCCTGGTTCAGTACAGCAAAATCATAAGAATACTTTTTTAAAGTCACTTCTTTTATGCAATTTAATTTCTAAAATATCTATCTATTTTTGATATATGGCAAAGGGGGAGAGATAGGAAAGGAGAGAGTTCAAATTTTTCAAATTTTTTCAAACTCTTAAAATTCTTTTTCAAAAAGTTAGCTACTTTTCAAAGCTTTTCAAAACCTTTCTAGAAATACTTTTATAAGTACTTTAAGCTTAAGTTTTTGAAGCTTAAGTTTTTCAAAACTTCCATAAGTACTTAAGTTTATTAAGTACTTAAATTATTTCAAAGTATACTAAGTACTTAAGTTTTTCAAATCCTACTAAGTACTTAACTTAAAAAGTTTTCAAAAAACTTTTGAGTACTTTAAACTTAAGGCTTCAAATTTGTGTTAAGTACTATAAACTCATGCTTTCAAAAATTCCTCTATGAACTGTTAAAACTTAAGTTATCAAAAGATTTCCAAAGTATCTAAACTTAAGTTTTCAAAGTAAGTAAAGTTTTTTTAAACTTAGAACCCCACGACGTTTTGAAAAATCTAGGGGGAGATTCCCTCCAGGAGGAGGAACAAATTTTTATGCTTTTGATTAAACTTAACTTTTTGAACTAGGGTTGTCATAAATCAAAAAGGGGGAGATTGTCGGTGCAGAAAGCACCAAAGTCAAACCTGTGTTTTGATAATGGCAACAGGGTTCAAAAGTTAAGTCTTACTTGTTATCTAACATGTCACTTGAGTGTGCAGAGTAAAAAGCCCTAGCGAAGGACTGCTAGGCACGGGCGAAGGAATGCCAGAGTGAAAAGCCCTAGCGAAGGACTGCTAGGCTCCAGGCGAAGGACAGCTTGGGACTGAAGCCCTAGCGAAGGAATGCTAGGCACCGGGCGAAGGACAGCTCGGCATCCAAGACCTGGCAAAGGACCGTCAGGCAAAAGTCCAACCAGAGGAACGGTTGGCATCGGGTACACTCTCCCGAGACGAGTAGGTGAGGACGCGTTCCTCGTCGAGGGAACAGTTGGCGTCAGTTCGACCTAGGGTTCCACTTTGGAGACCCAAAGTCAGAACCAAGACAGCTAAGGCTGTATAAAACTAACAACTTACTGCTTTATATTGTTTTCGAACTAACCCTAGATGCAGGACCAAAAGAACGTGTGTCTGCAGCTCAGAGAGCCTCAAAGGAGTGAGGCAGCAGCTGAGAAGGGCGCCCTGAGTGTCCAGGTCGCCCCCAAGGTGAACATGAAACAAATGAAGCAAAAAGGAGCTTCGGCTGACCACTGGCCGGGGCGCCCTCAGCAGCCAAGGTGCCCCCAGCAGCCAGGGCGCCCTCAGCACCCAAGGCGCCCTCAGCGCCCAAGGCACCCTCAGCGCCCAAGGCGCCCTCAGCGCCCAAGGCGCCCTCAACAGCCAAGGCGCCCTCAACAGCCAAGGCGCCCCGCGCCTACGCCAGCGAAGCCGATTACACCTATCCAGCCGAGAAGCCCGCGCTGAATAAGTCAAGTAGGGCGCCCCCTGCGTCCAGGGCGCCCCCAATGTCAAAACTCATCCCTATTCGAGTGGGATAGAGTTTGACCGAGCGAAGCTCGAATCACGTGACACGTGGGGGGGCGCCCCCGACGTCCAGGGTGCCCCGAGGTACTATAAATAGCACCCAATGCCCAGGCTTTCGACAACAACTTCGACACAACGCTTCTACGCTCTTCTGCTCTCGCGCCTCGCTTCGGAAACCTCCCAACTCGAGTCAACGACGTCCCGCTGCTCCGAAAAAGTCAACCTTCATCGGACGTCGGTAAAAAGAAGAGCTTTCTTTTTTGTTAAGTTTACTATACTGTATTTGTAAATCAATATCTGTAAACTCTCATTGCGCCTCATATAGAATTGCCCAAAGTAAACGGTCAACGACCGTGGGCCTTGGAGTAGGAGTCGACCTAGGCACCGAACCAAGTAAAATTACTGTGTTTGCGTGTTTGCTTTTATCTTCCGCTGTGCAATTGCTTTTTCCATAAATCCGAACGATTTCCGATATTCACCCCCCCCCTCTATCGGTTTTCTCGATCCAACAAATAGTCGAGGCTGTTGATGAGGAGTTAGTCGAGTCGTGAGGGTACGAGTGTTGTGTGATTGTACTCGGGAAATCCTGGGGTTCAATTGCTGAGAGAAGTGTATTCGGGAAGGGAAACCCTAGGTGTGTGAGTGGGACAGTCGACTGCCATTGGGGCAGTCGACTGATAAAACTCATAGAATGCTTTCAGGCCTGGACCAGTCGACTGCCCCAGGAGCAGTCGACTAGTAACCCCGAAAACTAGCCGTTGGCTTAGTAATTAAGGCTAGACCAGTCGAATGGTAAATGGGCAGTCGACTGGTGGCGAGGGTTTCAGACTTAGTTCTATTTAAGAGGACTTTGTCTTGGGTTGAAGGGTTCGATGAATTTTGTCTTGGATAAAGGCAAAATAGTAGTCTTGGTGCTCAGGTCGTGTCAATGTGCTGTGGCGAGGTTTCTCCACCCACAAGGAGTGACAAGGGCTAGCCAGAGGTTATCCGGAGAGTGATCCACCGACGGATTCTTGGATTAGTCACCCTTAGGGGTGGATACCAAGTAAATCGATATTGTTAGCGTTGCTTTTTGTTGTTAATTTTATTCTTTTGTATTTCCGCTTGCGCAACTAACAACGTAGGAAGAAGAAGATTCGAAAAATGCTATTCACCCCCCCTCTAGTGTACGGAATCGATATAACAATCTAGCCTCGTCAACCCCGAGGATTTAATTAATTTACATCAAAACACACAACAAATCACATACATATCACATAATAGTTGGAATCTAGTGCCTGCAATAAAAAGTTAGTCTACGCACATCCAAAAATTATTCAGAAAAATAATGTACATGATAATGTGCAGAAAAATAACCGAATCCTAAACACATAAAACCGGAAACCTTCTCTGATACCAATTGTTGGTATGGCTTGGCGGTTTTCAAGACAACCACGTGGTCGTATCTGAGAGACCTCTCTATGTCTTCAGATTAAAATTTTAATCCGAATAGAGACCCATACCTCTATCGACCGTCTCGTCGTCGTGTTAATTAATCCAAGTTACAATTTAGCTAAAACCGAGGTTAAGTCCTTGTAACTTTTCAGATCAATTAACCGCGGAAAAGATGATGGTTTGGATCGCCGGTTTTTGTGTTTAACTTCGGGGTCTAGTTAATTAATTATTGTCCATGATCAATTATCAAAATAATTAACTAACAAGCATAAAATTACGAGACAAAGCGCAATGAAACAAATAAAACATAGCAAAATAAAACTGGAGCTCGGGAGAATTATACCTCACCGTTTACCTCGCAGTCTTCTACCATATGACCCTCCCCTCCTGGACGTCGTGTGGGCGACGGTCTACCAAGCTGTGGAATCACCAAGGTGCTCCAAAATCACCATCTTCAAGCCTCTTCCTCTTTGGTAGCCAAAACCCTAGCTAGGGTTTTGGCCACACCCTTTCCCGCCTCTCCACCTCTCGCCGCTGGCCACTTTGAGCTCCAAGCTCCAGCCAGCCAAGAGGTAGCACCAAGAGGCTGCTACGAAGATGAAGAAAGGGAAGAATAAGCTGAGCAAGCTCCTTCTTCTTCCCAAAAAACCCACCGGAAAACCCTAGAGCCTCTCCCTCGCCGCCGGCGGCAAACAAGAAGCCAGGCCCCTGTTTTCCGACCACCTGAAACTTCTCTTCCTTGTTCCTTGCTTGCACACGCAGTAGGAAGAGACTAAGACGAGGGAAGGAGAAGAGAATCAGGTGGAAGAAGGTAGGAAAGTCTGACTTTCCTTCCTTCTTGCCACCGGCACCACATGGAGGAGAATCCCACCGCCGGCCAGCCTCCACCCGCTCCCCTGCTCCAAGTCGTGCACCAGCATGCTCCTCCCTCTCTTGCCAATCCTTCACGCCCAAGAGATCAAGAGGGGATGAGGAGAATTCTCCTCTTCTCCTTGCTTCTTCTCACTGATGCCCAAGAACCCTAAGAGAGAGAGAGAGAGGGTTTAGGGAAAGAAGGGTTTTGTGGGTTTTGTGATTAATTCCAAAATTAATTTGTTGGTGCAGACTGTTGGTGCAAGAAGCACCATATCGAACCTTGTTTTGATATTGACAAAGGATTCAAAGTTAAGTCCTATTTGTGATCTAATGTGTTCACTGAGTGTGCAGAAAGAAGTCCTAGCGAAGGACTGCTAGGCACCTAGCGAAGGTCTGCTAGGAGTTGAAGACCTGGCGAAGGACTGCTAGGCACCTAGCGAAGGGCTTCTAGGAGTCGACGACCTAGCGAAGGACTGCTAGGCACCTAGCGAAGGGTTGCTAGGAGTCGAAGACCTAGCGAAGGACTGCTAGGCACCAGGCGAAGGACTGCATGGTAACGAAGACCTAGCGAAGGACAGCTAGGCACCAGGCGAAGGACTGCTCAGTAACGAAGACCTGGTGAACGACTGCTAGGCACCTGGCGAAGGACTGCTGGGCAAAAGTCCAACCGGAGGAGCCAATTGGCAACAGGTAAATTCTCCTGTGAGGAGTAGGTGAGGACGCGTTCTCCGTCGACGGAACAGTAGGTGTCGGTTCGACCTAGGGTTCCATTTTGGAGACCCAAAGTCAGAACCAAGACAGCTACAGCTGTAAAATTATCTAACACTCTTACCTTATTGTTTTGGAACTAACCCTGGATGCAGGACCAAAGGAACGAGTTTCTGCAGCTCAGAACGCCCCAAAGGAGAGGGGCAGCAGCTGGGCAGGGCGCCCTGGAGGTCCCGGTCGCCCCTAAGGGTAAAGCAAACAACCATGCAAAGAGTTACCTCGAAACTGCTCTAAGCAGGGCGCCCAGGAGGTCCCGGGTGCCCTGAGTCAAAGCCAAGAAATGAACCAAAGCAAAGAAGCAACCTTGAAGCTTGTTGACCGAGTCAAGCAGGGTGCCCCCAGCAGCCAGAGCGCCCCTAGAAGCCAATGCGTCCCCAGTGTCCCGGGCGCCCCCGTCGGCTTCGAGCTCTATCTTGAAGGGATGAGCTCTGACCGAGTCTCGGATAGGGGTTTGCGGATCCAGAGGCACGTGGAGGGCGCCCCCGACGTCCAGGGCGCCTCCAAGTGCACTATAAAAGGGGTTCGACCCCCAAGGCTTCAAGACACACTTTTCCAACGCCTCAATACTCTTCGCTCAAGCGCTCTGCTCCAAAAACTTCTGATCGTGAGGTTCTAGCGCCGACGATGACCCAACGCACCGAAGAAGGATCCACACCGGGCGTCGGTAATGAATAGTTAGATTTTTGTTTTTACTACAATACTATTGTACAATTTTCAGTAAAACTTTGTGCCTTATAAAATTGCCCGCAGAAAACGGTCAAGGACCGTGGGCCTTGGAGTAGGAGCCGACCGCGACTCTGAACCAAGTAAATCCTTGTGTTCGTGTGTGTGTTTGCGTTAATTTTCCGCTGCGTATTCTCTCTCTAATCTGAAACGATTTTCGATATTCACCACCCCCTCTATCGTATTCTCTCGATCCAACACAGACAGCACCCAAGTCGAACCTGGGTTTTGATAATAGTAAAGAGTTCAAAAGTTAAGATGTTATTTTTATCTAACATGTTACTTGAGTGTACAGATTGATGTCCTAGCGAAGGACTGCTAGGCACCTAGCGAAGGACCGCTAGACATCGAAACCCTAAGATCTGGCGAAGGCTGTTGGGCACCTAGCGAAGGGCTACTAGGAGTCGAAGACCTAGCGAAGGATTGTTAGGCACCAGGCGAAGGACTTCTTGGTAACAAAGCCCTAGCGAAGGAATACTAGGCACCAGGCAAAGGACTGCTTGGTAACGAAGACCTAGCGAAGGAATGCTAGGCACCAGGCGAAGGACTGCTTGGTAACGAAGACCTGGTGACGGACTTCTAGGCACCTGGCGAAGGACTACTGGGCAAATATCCAACCGGAGGATCCGGTTGCCAACAGGTAAATTATCCTGAGAGGAATAGGTGAGGACGCATTCCCCGTCGAGGGAACAGTAGGCGTCGGTTCGACCTAGGGTTCCATTTTGGAGACCCAAAGTCAGAACCAAGATAGCTAAGGCTTTATAAACCTAATATTCTTGTTTTATTTTGTTTGGTACTAACCCTGGATACAGGACCGAAGGAACGAGTTTCTACAGCTCAGAATGCCCCAAAGGAGAGGGGCGATAGCTGGGCACGGCGCCCCGGAGGTCCCGGGCGCCCCCAAGGTGAAGGCAAGACAAGATGAGCAAGTAACGCTTCGGAAGCTTACTAGGGCAGGCGCCCTCAAGCTCCCGGGCGCCCCGGATGCCTCGGGTGCCCTGGGTCCAAGTCAGCCAGCGATCGAAGCAAAGACATCCGCAAAGCCAGCAATGTTAGTGCAAGTTGCATCAATGATGTTCTCCTTTAAAGTGTTTTAATGTTTGACAATACACTTAAGTCAGTGATACATTGAACAGACAAAGGGGAGCAAAGGAGAAGTAACCTAAGTTGAAGAAAAGACCTAGATTAACTAGGACTTTTCTTCAACTTAGGTTACTTCTCCTTTGCTCCCCTTTGTCTATTCAATGTATCACTGACTTAAGTGTATTGTCAAACATTAAAACACTTTAAAGGAGAACATCATTGATGCAACTTGCACCAACAATCTCCCCCTTTTTGATGTTTGACAATAACTTAAGTTAGATTGGTTTAAAGGGGCTAACTCACTATCCTTGGGATAAAAAATGAAAAAATGATATAAATTTTTGGGGGAAGAATTTTTCTAACTTCTAACTTAAGCACACCTCTCCCCCTTTGTCATACATAAAAAAAAGAGGATACTTGCACCAACAATGAAGATCTTTGGTTTTATTTGAAAATACTTAGTGCAAAATTTTGAAAGCATTGTATTTTGAATGATATATTGCACTTTTTTGAGAGATGCATATTTTGAAAAAGATGCTATATGCTTTGAAAAGTACTAGTACTTTGAAAAATTACATAATTTTTGAAGAATATAAGTACCTTTGAAAAATGTATTGAATTTTTGAATAATTAAGTACTTTCGGAAAATGCGTAACTTTTAAAAGAATGCTATTTTGGAAAATATAAATATTATGCATATTTTGCAAGTACTAACCTTTTTGAAAAAGATGAGATTATTAGAAAAATATAAGTAATTTTTGAAACATCATATTTTACTTGACTAGGATTCTTTTTCAGTCTGGCACAATCTTGGGAATCCTTGTTGACTATAAGGACATTTCCTAAGTGTCCTGGAAATTCTCGAACCCAAGTAAATATAAAAATAATCACATAACTTCTGAAAAATAGAATAATACATTTTGAAGTATATTTTGAAAAATGTATAAATTTTTGAAGTCATAATACTTGATTTGGTTTATCTTCCAGTCTGACACAATCATAGGAAACCTTGTTGACCGCAAGGACATTTTCCTAAGTGTCCTGGAAGATTTTCCAAACTCAAGATAAACATTTTTTTGTGAAATTGATCAAAAGCAAATGAATTTTAGAATATACTGGTATTTTTTTAAAATGATAGTATTTCGAAAAAATACTTATGTTTTTAGCTAGATTTTGAAGATATTGTTCAAGAAAACATGTTATTAAATAGTTCTTTTGATGTGACCTCCCCCTAAACTTGACTCAGTCCTGGGAAGCTTGTTGACCACAAGTACTCTTCTTCTGAGTCTTAAGGTTTGATTCTGATCAAAAGAATAATAATTTTCAAAATAATTTAAAACTTGTCAGACTCCCCTTAAATTTGACACGTCCTAGGAGTCCTTGAAGATCATAAAGTGGACCTTTCCTCTGTGTCTTTAGGGTTTATCAAAGTCAAAGAAACGATAATTTTCAAGTAGATAAATTTTGAAGCCACAATTTGGAAAGAAGATAATTTTGAAAACATATGTGATGCAAATTAAGGTGCAGTTTTCGAAAAATATTTTTAATAAAAAGAACAAAACACTCCCCCTGCATCCAACACCGTTTGACTCTAACTAAGTGCCTTAAGGAACTTTAGTGTTATCCTAAGAGGCTTGTGTCTAATTGAGTGAGTCAAACAATTTTCAAAGGATATAATTTTTGAAAACATATAATATATATATATTCAATCAGACAAGCATGAATTCCATAAAAAAATTATTATGTTGAAGCACTATTTTGAAAATATATTTTTAGGAAAATATTCTAACAATTTTGAAAAATATTTTTCAATTCATTAGTCCTTAACATCTCACCCATTTTAGATGTATCAATACAGCAAGCATGGCTGCCTTATAAGTGTATTGTGAGATGCTTGAATCATTTTTCTTAATTTATTATTAACTCTAAGATTTAATTGAAGCTTGTGTTAGATTTGAATTTGACAAGAAGTAACTTGAATTTGAATTTCAAAAATCGGCTTCCAAGTCTTGGCGAGGCACTAGGCCTTCTTTGGTCGTAGCCTTATTGGATCATCATCCATTTCCTTGACAAAGCCTTTTAATGAAATTTCATTTTCAAAATTACTTGTTGAAAAATTCTGGTCTAACTAGTTTGGGTCTTGGATCGGTAGCTTCGGCTAGTTTCACCAGTTTAAAGAGACCAAGTATACTTGATCTTATTAGAGTTGGGTTCCCTAACGTACTATCATCTCACCGCCACCCAGTACCAGGTTGATCAAGTTTCAATTATTCTTTTTCCTATAGCCATTCTAATATATGCATAAACTTTAAATATGAATGACATGTCATATATTTAACAGAAGTAGCAAATGCATGCATGACAATTATGCATGAGTCAAGCAATTCCAAACATTTTATTTAAGTTTCTAATGATGTATCAAATTCTCGATTTGATACATGTCGTGTGAACCCGCGAATATGTCAACCCACTTTGACATATTTAATTTTATTTGTTATAGTTTTGGATAAAATTTTATTTTAGTTCAAGTTTAACTTGTTTAACGATTAGTTAGAGATTATATTGATTAAAAATTAATTAATTAAGAATTAATTGATGTTGAATTAATTGAATTTGAATTAATTAAGATTAAATTATTAATTAATTGAATTAATTTCAATTAGGTACGATTTAATTAATTAAGATTTAATTTGAATTGAATTTAGATTTAATTTAAATTTTATTTAATTTGAATTTAATTTAATTTGAATTTAATTTAATTTGTATTTAATTTAATTTGAAGTTAATTTAATTTGAATTTAATTTAATTTGGATTTAATTTAAATTTAATTTAATTTGAATTAATTTGAATTTAATTAGGATTTAATTTGAATTAATTTGAATTTAATTAGGATTTAATTTGAATTAATTTGAATTTAATTAGGATTTAATTTGAATTAATTTGAATTTAATTAGCAATTAATTTGAATTTAATTAGGATTTAATTTGAATTAATTTGAATTTAATTAGGATTTAATTTGAATTAATTTGAATTTAATTAGGATTTAATTTGAATTTAATTAGGATTTAATTTGAATAATTTGAATTTAATTAGGATTTAATTTGAATTTAATTAGGATTTAATTTGAATTAATTAAGGTTGAAATGATTAATTAATAATTGTGGATTTAAATTCATCATTTTCATTATTTCGAAGATTTCTTCTTCATCTTTATCTATCTTTTCATTTTTTCTAGTAATTTTGATTTATTTGAATTTTTGTAATTTTTACTTACTATGACCTTTATTTTAGAGAATTCTATCTCCTCTTCAACATTAGATCTTTCAATGTCCTCAACATAGGTAGAGTAATTTGGGCCACTAATTAAGGTTTTGTAATAATCTTCAATATTTTCTATGATTAAGTTATTATCTAGGAGAATTTCATCTTCGAATTTATCTTCAGACATATCTTCAATATTTTCAAGAAATTCAAAATTAATTTCTGGATTATCCTTAAGATTTTTAGAATTAATTTCTTGATTATCCTTAAGATTTTCAGAATTAATTTCTGGATTATCCTTAGGATTTTCAAGTTTGAATTCTGAATTATCCTTAGTTTTAATTTTATCTGAATTAAAATTTTCAAAGTTAATTTTATCAGAATTAACTTTATCAGAATTAAAATTATCAGAATTAATTTTATCAGAAAAATTATCAGAGTTAACTTTATCAGAATTAAAATTATCAGAATTAATTTTATCAGAGTTAATTTTATCAGAATTAAAATTATGATAATTTATTTTAGAAATTTCTGAATTGATATTCTGAATTAAACAATTAACTTCTGATATTTTAGTCATATTCACATTTTGTAATTTATCATACAAAATATTAATATTACTATGCAGTAAATCTAATTTATCAGAAAAATTAACTACTTTATCACAAGGCAGTGCAGGAAATTTAAAGATTTTTGGAACATAAATCTTGCGTACCTTCGTCGGGCATTTGTTCTTGTAGTGTCCGGATCTTCCGCACTTGAAGCATTGTACGTGATCCTTGTATTTCCGGACTCCTGGCGCTGGTACGTCCTTTGCCGCCGGTGGTGTAGATCGAGTCTTATGTGTAGGGCACTGATTTTTATAGTGCCCTCTCTCCCTACATGTGAAACAAATAATATACAATTTAAAATTAGACATTAAAAAAATATACCTGATTCACCCCTGGGCTCCCCCTCGACTCCTGGCGTCGTTGCTCCGTCGGCGGTTAGTCCGGTGAAGAGCGGCTCGACTCTGATACCAATTGTAGGACCGGTGCCGTCGATAGAGGGGGGTGAATATCAATCGCAAAAACCTTCGTAAAACTATCATAATACTATAGTTTGTTCTGAACTCAAAGCGTTAGTGCAGCGGAAGATAAATAAAGAATAAAATAAAAGCAATACACAATGACACGCGGGATTTATTTACTTGGTTCCCGACCCCCCTGGGTCAGTACGTCCAAGGCCTATGTACTCGGCGTAAGTCCACTATTGGTCTCCTTTCCGGAATTCCCGGAGGCGGAGAAAACCCGTCTTACAGTTGATTTACAAACAGAAAGATAGATAAAATTAATTGCAGAATGTAAATCAAACCAAGACTATTTATGTCGAAGCGTCAGCCGATCTGGACCTCCGAAGTGCCGCGCACCTCCTCCTGGAGCCTCCCGGTCGTAGAGCCTCGTATTTAGCGAGTTGTCGTTGGTTAGAATGATCAGAACGGTACTTAGCAGTTGTGTCTCAAGCAGAGGGGTCGAAGCCCCTTATATAGCACTCCTGGGGGCGCCCTGGACGCTGGGGGCGCCCCGAAATACCCGGTCAAACCTTATCCTTGCGCCTACCTCGCCGCAGGAGATAAAATCATTGACCAGGGCACCCCGGACCTTCCGGGCGCCCTCCTGAGCGCTTATCTGCATTTCAAACCTGAAACAGCAAATATAGGTTTCAACCCGGGCGCCCCGAACCTTCCGGGCGACCCCCTTGACACCTATTCTGCTTACTTTACGAAAACTGCATTTTCTTCTTTGCTCTGGGTGCCCCCATCATTCCGGGCGCCCCCAACCATGGCTTAAACCCAAGACTGGGTTTTAAGCCTTGCTCCGGGCTCCCCCAACACTCCGGGCGCCCCCAACAGCCTTTTTCAGCAACTTGCTTTGTCTCCGGTTCTTGGTACCTGCAAGTTACACAAATACAAAGCACATATACATACAATATTAGAATTAAGGACTTGGTTCAGACTTCAGATTTGCACGAAACCCTAGGTCGAACCGGCGCAAGTTCCCACCCCCGGGAACGCGCCTTTCACCTACTCCTTTCAGGAGACAGTTGCCACCCAGTCCTTCGGGTGGACTTTTACTTAGCTTCCGATACCTCCGGACCTCGAGACGCCCAAACCCTGACCCGTCTCTACTCCTGTCCTTAGTCATCGCTCAGCTAAGTTGCTCAGTCCCTCGGACCAAGACTTCATTCCCTGGCAGTCCTTCGCCAGGTGCCTAGCAGTCCTTCGCCAGGTCTTCATTCCCTAGCAGTCCTTCGTCAGGTGCCTAGCAGCCCTTCGCTAGGTCTTCTATGCCTAGCAGCCCTTCGCTAGGTGCCTAGCAGTCCATTGCTAGGTTTCTTTGCCTAACAGCCCTTCGCTAGGTGCCTAGCAGCCCTTCGCTAGGTGCCTAGTAGCCCTTTGCTAGGTCTTAAGGTTCTAATGCCTAGAACCCTTCGCTAGGTGCCTAGCAGCCCTTCTCTAGGGCTTGGGGTTTCGATACCTAGCAGCCCTTCGCTAGGTGCCTAGCAGCCCTTCGCTAGGTGCCTAGCAGCCCTTCGCCAGGACTTAGAGTTTCGATACCTAGCAGCCCTTCGCTAGGTGCCTAGCAGCCCTCCGCTAGGTCTTAGGGTTTCGATACCTAGATTAACTTGGACTTTTCTTCAACTTAGGTTACTTCTCCTTTGCTCCCCTTTGTCTGTTCAATGTATCACTGACTTAAGTGTATTGTCAAACATTAAAACACTTTAAAGGAGAACATCATTGATGCAACTTGCACCAACAATCTCCCCCTTTTTGATGTTTGACAATAACTTAAATTAGATTGATTTAAAGGGGCTAACTCACTATCCTTGGGATAAAAAATGAAAAAATGATATAAATTTTTGGGTCAGTGCCTAGCAGTCCAATTCTCCCCCGTGGTCACTTCTAAGTCTTTTAATTTTAGTATCGTTTTGATTTTCAATTAATTTACAGAATTGATTAAATAGGTTTAGGGTTTCATCTTTGGTTTTTAGAAACCTAACCCAAGTGAACCTAGAGTAATCATCAACTATTACTAAGCAGTATCGGTTCCCGCTTAGTGACTTGGCTCCATGTGAATCAAATAGGTCAAGGTGCAGGAGCTCAAGTGTGGTTTGAGTTAAGTCAGATTGGATTAGTTTGTGATTAGATTTGGTTTGTTTACCTTGATTACATGATTCACATATTAGGTTTTCATTGTTTTTAATTTTGGGGATACCATTGATTAGGTCAAGTTGGGTGACTTTTGAGATAGTCCTCAGATTAGTGTGACCTAGTCTCCTATGCCAGAGATTTGATTGTTCTAACTGAGTTAACATACATTTGGGTACTAGGGGAAGATTTATGGTGTATACATTATTTTTTCTAGTGCCTTTAAGCATGATTTCTGAGTCTTGTGCATTTCTAATCAGGCAGTTAGAATTGTTGAAGGTGACTATATATCCAGAATCACATAACTGACTTATGCTAAGCAAGTTAAAATTGAAGTTTTCAACCAAAAGAACTTTCTTAATAACAAAGTCAGATTTGAGTTCAATATTACCTGACCCAATTACCTTGAGTGTAGCATTGTTGCCAAATGCCACTGAGCTTAGGTTCTTGAACTTGAGTTTGGTGAACTTCAATTTATCTCCAGTCATGTGTCTGGAGCAACCGCTATCCAACATCCATTGGTCCAAATCTTTATGTTCCTACACATAAAGAGTTTTATTGATTTGGATCCAATTAGAGTCAGGAATAGCTTAAATTGAGTTTCACTGCCTAGTCTGTCTCACCCAAATCTAGGGTTTTCAACCACGTTAGCCTTATAGGTTTTGTGAGGTAGGTTTTGATAAGTGAACTTATTTTGAAAAATTAATTTTTATTTTGAAAACCTTAAATTAATTTTTGAAAACAGTTAAATTTATTTTGAAAGGAAATGTTTGAATCTATACTTAACTGAACATTTGATTGAACCCTTAAACGAACTAAATATTGAACCAATTAATGAGTTAACTGAACCAATCATCGAACCAACAAATGAACCAGCCCAAGGAGTCGAATCAAATAGTGAACCAAATCGACCAGCCCCTGAGGCTGAACCAAGTTGTAGAAAAACCAAGAAACCCAGACTTAGTCACCCAACCGATCAAATTGTGGGTGATCCAACTCTAGGAGTCAGGACTAGATCCTCCTATAGAAACCTTAGTCAAATAGCTATGATATCAAAAATTGAACCCAAAACTATAGAGGAAGCCCTACCTGATCCTGATTGGATCATAGCTATGCAAGAAGAATTAGCTCAATTTGAGAGAAACCAAGTCTGGGAATTAGTACCTAAACCTGAGGGCAAATCCGTCATTGACACCAAGTGGGTCTTTAGGAATAAGCTAAATGATCAAGGAGAAATAGTTAGAAATAAAGCTCGCTTAGTAGCGAAGGGATTCAGCCAAGTAGAGGGATTAGATTACGATGAAACATATGCCCCAGTAGCTAGACTTGAGTCCATTAGAATGTTGTTAGCCTTTGCATCCCATAAAGGATTTAAGCTATATCAAATGGATGTAAAGTCAGCTTTCCTAAATGGATTGATTAAAGAAGAAGTTTATGTAGGACAACCCCCTGGGTTTGAGGACTTAAACAAACCTGACCATGTTTACAAACTAACTAAAGCACTATATGGACTAAAACAAGCACCTAGGGCCTGGTATGAACGTTTATCAACTTACTTAATCTCTAAAGAATTTAAACAAGGACAAATTGACTCAACCCAATTTATTAAAACCATAGGAAAAGATATATTTATTGCCCAAATTTACGTAGATGACATAATCTTTGGGTCCACCAACTCGAACTTTCTAAAAGAATTTGTTAAAATAATGGAAAACGAATTTGAAATGAGCCTAGTTGGTGAACTTAACTTTTTCCTAGTCTTACAAATTAAACAAACTAGGGATGGAAACTATGTCCATCAATCCAAATATGCTAAAGAGTTAAAAAAGAAATTCAAAATGGATAACTCTAAAAGCATAAGTACCCCTATGACCACTAATGTAAAAATAGATAGTGACCCTGATGGTAAACCAGTGGACCTTAAACTCTATAGAAGTATGATAGGTAGTCTACTGTACCTTACAGCCAACAGACCTGACATTCTTTTTGCTGTAGGAATGTGTGCTAGATACCAAACATGTGCTAAGGAAACGCACTTAGCAGCCCTAAAAAGAATACTAAGATATGTAAAAGGCACCCTAAATGTAGGGATTTGGTATCCTAGAACCTCAACCTTCAATTTGTCAGGATACTCGAATTCTGACTATGTTGGTTGTAAATTAGATAGAAAGAGCACAAGTGGAAGCTGCCAACTGTTAGGAAATAGTCTAGTAAGTTGGTGCAGCAGAAAACAACACTGTGTAGCTCTGTCCACAACTGAAGCTGAGTATGTAGCCTTAGGAGAGTGTGTAGCACAACTTTTATGGATGATGCACACTCTTAAGGACTTCCAGCTTAACTACACCCAAACTCAAGTATTTATTGACAATATAAGTTCAATTAATCTAACTAAAAATCCAATCCAACATTCCAGAACCAAACACATAGAAGTCAAACATCACTTTGTAAGAGACCATGTAGCCAGGGGTGAAATATACTTAAGCATATAGACTCTAAATCCAACCTAGCTGATATACTCACAAAACCCTTACCTGAGTCTGAGTTCAGCTCACTAAAAAGGCAGTTAGGATTGTGCTCTGAAGAATAGGTTAACTCTACTTTTTGATTTCTTATTGCTTTACTTGATCCAAAAATCAGTTTCTAAAAGAACTTGAAAAATTGTTGTATTTAATTTCAAAATCAGTTTTTAAAATTTTTTTTAGTTTTATTTCAAAACTACCCCCTTTCAAAACTAGGGTTTTTTCGCAAATGGACTTAGCCTATGCCCTAACCCTAGAACTGCATGCACCTATAGAGTTAGAAGCCAGCATCTCACAAGCACCTTAGGGGACTTTTGACTGATAACCTAGAAAGGGTTGAGATGCTTAGGTCTTTGCCTTAATTCAAGATGCTTTAAGTCAGTGCATCTGCAGTAATTGGGGCACTAAATACAACTTACACAGCAATCAAGTTAAGTGTCAAGTTTAGAAAATCTAACTTGAACAAAAACACTTAACTTGACTAACCCTAGCAAAAACTACTGTTTATAACAGTTAGTAAGTAGCTAATTGGGTTAGACAGGTTCCTACAAGAGAAAATTAACTGATTTGGTTTAAGTCTTATCATGAATTGGTTCAGTACAGCAAAATCATGCAAATATTTTCCATTATGAAAGTTATTTTCGTTATGCAACTTAATTTATGCTCTATTTATCTTTTTTGATATATGACAAAGGGGGAGAGATAATAAAGGAGAGAATTTAAAAAAAATTTTGCATTTAAAATTTTTTTTGTAGAATATTTTTCTCTCAAAATTTCAAAATCTATCCTTTACTCAAAAAGTACTTAACTAAGCTTTTCTAAAGTACTAAGTTTTTCAAAATACTAAAGCACTAAGTTTTTCTTTCCTAAGCTTTTCAAAACTTTCCTAGTACTTAAGCTTGTTAAAAAAAAAATTTTTTTTGAAGCTCGTCAAAACTTTTTAAAGTACTTAAACTTTTCAAAACTTTTCAAAAGTACTTATGTTTTTCAGAAAAACTTATGCTTTTCAGAAGCACTTAGGTTTGTCTTAACTTCACGAAGTACTTTAAAACTTAGAGTTTTTTTCAAAACTTTTTTGAAGTACCATAAACTTAAAACTTTCAATTTGTTGGTACTCAAACTAAAGTTTGAAAATCCTTCTTAAACTTAAGTTTTCAAAGTTGTCTAAATAAACTTAAGCTTTCAATAATTTACTAAGTATTTGAACTCAAAAATTCTCTACAAGTATAATTTTTTCCTAAGTATCCAAACTTTAAACTTAGAACTTAGTGTCGAAAACCCCACGAAAAATCTAGGGGGAGATTCCTTCCAGGGGGAGGGAACAAAAGGTAATTTTTGTATGCCTTGATTAAACTTAACTTTTTGAACTAGGGTTGCCATAAATCAAAAAGGGGGAGATTGTTGGTGCAGAAAGCACCCAAGTCGAACCTGAGTTTTGATAATGGCAACAGGGCTCAAAAGTTAAGTCTTACTTGTTATCTAATATCTTACTCTAGTGTGTAGGGTAAAAAACCCTAGCGAAGGACTGCTAGGCACTGGCGAAGGAATGCCAGGGAAAAAAGCCCTAGCGAAGGATTGCTAGGCACTGGCGAAGGATTGCTAGTGTAAAAAGCCCTAGCGAAGGACTGCTAGGCACTGGCGAAGGAATGCCAGGCTACTGAAGCCCTAGCGAAGGACTGCTAGGCGCCAGGCGAAGGACAGCTTGGGACTGAAGCCCTAGCGAAGGAATGTTAGGCACCGGGCGAAGGACAGCTCGGTATCCAAGACCTGGCAAAGGACCACTAGGCAAAAGTCCAACCAGAGGAGCGGTTGGCATCAGGTATATTCTCCCGAGAGGAGTAGGTGAGGACGCGTTCCCCATCGAGGGAACAGTAGGCGTCGGTTCGACCTAGGGCTCCATTTTGGAAGCCCAAAGTCAGAACCAAGACAGCTAAGGATGTATAAAAATTAATATGTTACTGCTTTTTGGACTAACCCTGGATGCAGGACGAAGGACTGAGTGTCTGCAGCTCAGAGAGCCTCAAAGGAGTGAGGCAGAAGCTGAGCAGGGCGCCCCGGATGTTCGGGCGCCCCCAAGGTGAAGACCAACCAGCAGGAGCAAAATCCGCTTCGACAATTGACTATCGGGGCGCCTCGGATGCTCCGGGCGCCCCCATCGCGCGCGGGCGCCCCGCATGCTGCGGGGCCCCCAGCGCCAACTACCGAAGCAGCTCCCCTCGAAGCCAACAGATGAGAGCTTGACCCGGTCAATACGGGCGCCCTGAGCGATCCAGGCGCCCCAATCAAAGATGATCCCGAATTTTAAGAGATCAGAAGCTGACTGAGCAAATGCCGGATCGACCAACACGTGGGGGGGGGGGGGCGCCCCCGACGATCCGGGCGCCCCCAGGGCTATATAAAGGGCCCTCGACCCCAAGGCTCACAACAACACTTGATTCAACGCTTCGAAGCTCTTCTGCTCCCGTGCTCTGCTCCGGAAACCTCCCAACACGAGCCGACGACGTCCCTTCGCTTCTAAAAGTCAATCTACCTCAGACGTCGGTAACAAAAGAGCGATCTTTTAATTTTGTGCTTATTACACTACTATTGTAATCAATCTTTGTAAACTATTTTTGCGCCTCATATAGAATTGCCCAAAGTAAACGGTCAACGACCGTGGGCCTTGGAGTAGGAGTCAACCTAGGCTCCGAACCAAGTAAAAATATCTGTGTTCGCGTGTTTTTATTTTTAATCTTCCGCTGCGCAATTTCTCTATCTCAAATCCGAACGCTTTCCGATATTCACCCCCCCTCTATCGGTTCTCTCGATCCAATAAGCAAGACCAAGTCAATCGGGGCGCCCCCTGTGTCCCGGGCGCCCCCGTCAAACTCCGAGCCCGATCCTGGAGGGATAAGGGCTTACGAGTTCCAGATAGGAGTTTGCGGATCCAGAGACAAGTGGACGGCGCCCCCAGATGCACTATAAAAGGGGCTAGACCCCTAAGGCTTCGACATCAATTCTTCCAACGCCTCTACGCTCTTCGACTCAAGTGCTCTGCTCCAGAAACCTCCGATCTCGAGATTCAAGTGTCGACGACGACCCTCCGCACCGAAGAACGAGCTACACCGGGCGTTGGTAACAAAGAGCATAATTGTACTTTTTACTGCACTATTACTGTACAAATTTTTGTAATAACTTGCGCGATTATAGAATTGCCCGCAGTAAACGGTTAAGCACCGTGGGCCTTGGAGTAGGAGCCGACCGCGACTCCTAACCAAGTAAATCCTTGTGTTCGTGTGTGTTTTTGTGTTAATTTTCCGCTGTGCATTCTCTTTTACAATCCGAAACGATTTACAATATTCAGCCCCCCCTCTATCGTATTTTCTCGATCCAACAAGTGGTATCAGAGCGGGGATGCTCAAATTTGGTGCAACCACCAATTTGAGATTTTTTCTTCGAATTTTTTTTTAATCGAATTTGTTTCGTTAATCGAGGTTGGTGCAACACCACTCGATAAAATTCTCTTTTCTCTTCCCGCACTGCTAATCAAAGACCAAGTCTTGGGACGTTATTTTCTCTCTCTTTCTTCTCAGTAATCCCTAAATGGCCATGCAAGAGGGCTTCAGTACCGCCTGACCACCACTCTTCAGTGGGGAGGATTTCTCTTACTGGAAGAGTAGGATGGAAGTCCACCTGAAAACTCAGGTGGACATGTGGATAATTATCCAATCTGGTCTGGAAATCCCAAGAAATTCTGAAGGAGTGCCACAACCCTACACTGAATGGGACGCCTCACTCAAAAGAAAAATCGAAGCCGATGCCAAAGCAACCCAGACACTCCAATGCGGCTTAACCAAAGACGAGCTGAATCGGGTGGGTCCATTCAACAGTGCAAAGGAACTCTGGGGCAAGCTAGTTGAATTACATGAAGGAACCTCCGACACCCGAATCAGCAAAAGGGACCATCTGCTGAACAAGTTGTATACAATCAAGATGAACGACAGCGAATCTGCAGCTCAACTCCATGCCAGAATTCAGGAGCTGATGAACGGTCTACACACCATCAGTCACAAGGTAGAGAACCGTGACCTGATCAGGTATGCTCTTAACACCTTCCCTAGAAATACTTTGTGGGCATCTATGGTAGATGCGTACAAAGTTTCAAGGGATTTGTCTAAAATTAAGCTAGATGAATTATTTTCGGAACTCGAATTACATGAACAGACTAACTGGAATCTGGCAGAGAAAGGCATTGCTTTTGTTGCAGGTAAAACTTGAAAGATGGCCAAGAAGAAAGCTCAACCTACACCCGAGTCTGATTTAGACTCAGACTCAGAAGAAAGCGAAGAAGATCGACCTAAGCTGGTTCGGCTAGCTCGAGACTACTACAAAGAACTAAAAAACCAGTCCAACAGAAGGAAAGCCAGCCGAAGAAAGGAAGAACTGTTAGTGATATGAGAGAAGTGTCCTAAGGCAATCGCCTTACGATTGTAAACATTTATATTAATAAATGATAATTCACTATTTGAGTATACATGTTTGTGTATTTGATTGGGATCTTAAACTCATCTACTGAATGTCCGCAATACAATTCACAGCATAAGAGAATTTGTGATGGGATCACAACTAGTGATTATCTCTAAATGTGCAATTGTGAAGTATTGAAAATGTCCCTAGTCGATGAATTGAGAAATACGGACACTATCAATTCTGTTGAGACTAGCATGGGTTATTCTCTAATCAGCTGATTCTCACTGGCTGGTGACATTGGGATGTCCGGAGATAAACATGGATGCTAGTTAAGGGAATTAGTTCATTGGAGTGACTAGCTGTAAAACTTCATATGGTAATCTATACAGATATGTCAATGAAGTTCTTACTGCAGCTTAAGTGCGATGTTCCTTTGACTTGCGGTGTTCAAGTCATCTTGGTCATGGAGACTTATACTTTAACATCTTAAGGAAGCATCTCCAAGGAGGTGTGAACCCAGGATGATTGGGTATAAGCCGAAGTGCCCGAAGATGTTTGAACAGCCTACAAAGGATTCACCACTCCTTGCGAGGAGATGTATACCCAGGCCTATCGTCGGATTGTTACTCAAAGCCTCTGGCCAGAGCATATCATGTTTAGAGTGCGAGTCTCTAAAATACATGAGAGTAATTAGAAATCCAAAGGACGAGAAAGACACTACTTGGGCTAGGTGTGACGTAGTCAGCCTAGTGGGGACTGACACAAATAGACCGTGTCCTGAACCAAGTGGGTATAAGATGGTGAAGGGAATGGGGCACAATTCATTAGAGCTGCTGAAGGGTTTCGGAATTACTTCTGAGGTCAAACCGTTGATCTTTCGATTAATTGGGGGTCATGATGTACTACTAGGTGCCACTCATGATCGTTCTATAATTAGTTGATTATAGACGGCCAACATAAATCGAAAACCTATTTAGTCACACGCACTACGAGTAATCCGAGGGATTTAAAACGAGTTGAAAATTAGATTTTCCAATCAAGAGAATTAAGTCGAATCTGAATTTATCAGAGGCGCAATGGAAGCTAAAATGGCTAAGTCTTTTGAAGGCTTATTGGGCGAATTAAATGAGTTTAATTCGCGATGGGAACGGCTCGGTTTGGCCGGCCAAAGAGGGTGTCCACCCTCTTGGTTTGGCCGGCCATTAAAAAAGGGGATAAACCAATTTAATTGGTTTAATTAATAAAATAAATCTAGCGCGATTTGTTTTATAAATTATGGATAAATAAATTTTTGTAGAAAGAAATTTATATAAATAAATTTATAGAAATTTATTCTTTTATGAAAATTAAAATTATCCATGGAATGGTCTATTTTAATTGTATAAAATCAATTATGAAATGATTTTTTCATAATAAGAAAGTTTATAAATTTATTGTAAAATTTACTCCATAATAAAAGGAGAGATATATTTGTTTTATTATAAAGTTAGTTATAATAAAACTTGGTTTAAACGGAATAATTCATAAGAGAATTTATTGGATAAATTTGTTATGAAAATTCCGTTAAGAGAATTTGTTTTATTATAAAGTTGGTTATAATAAAACTGGGCATAACGGAATAAGTCATAAGAAATTTTATAAGATAAATTTCTTATGATAACTAATTCTGTTATAGGAGAGACTTGGCAAGGGAGAGGGCACTATAAAAGGGAACCAAAGGCAAGCCTTGGATTCCTAATCGATAGAGCTATCAAGAGATTTATTTCTCTCCCTCTCTCTCTTATTCTCTCTTCTCTCTTCCCCCTTAGGGCCGGTGCCCCTTAGGGCATCTTAGGGCCGGCGCCCCTTTGCAAACCCTAGGGCGGCACTCCATCTTCTCCAAGTGGTTGCCGTGAGCCAACAACACCAAGGAGAAGCCAACCAAGAAGAAGAAGAAGCGGATCGGATCTCCCTCCTTCCCGGAATTTAGATTCCGTTTCCTTTTGGTTAGTTTCTATTCTTTTCTCTTGTTGTTCTAGTTGTGCCTTCCGAGAATCTAGTAGTTCTCATCGGCACAAAACTCGTGACTTTGTGAAGTCATCCCGAAGAGAACTCGGCGTGGACGCGAATAGAGGCGGAGCTTCCAAGGGACGCTACGGTTGGATCTCGTCCCTTTCTTCGAGTTACGCGAGGTACAAAGTAAATTAGTTTACTTTTCTGCAAAAGTTTTTAAATTATGATCATGTCCACACATCATAAGGTCGCATGCTAGATACGTGGTTAAAATAATTTGAGAAATTATTATGCTAATTCTTCCACTGCACGTAAAAATTTAAAGTTTTACGAACCCGTATTCTTGTCGACATGCACCCGGTCCCAACAAGAACCAGCTGAACCTTCAAATGAGAAGAACAAACCAAATGTGACCTGTTACGAGTGCAAAAAGAAGGGTCACTACAAGACGGAATGCCCCAATCTGAAGGAAACAATGAAGACAAGAAAGAAGAAGGCCCTTCAGGCAACGTGGGACGAATCCTCGTCCGAAGAAGAAGAAGAGGCCCCACAATCAAACCTGCTCGCTCTGACGGCCTCAGAAGAAATCAAAATCAAATCAGAATCGGAGCCGAAAGATGGAAAGCTCACGTTTTCAGAGGATGGCGAAATCACTATAAGTGGATTTTCTAAAAGTCAATTATCCGAATTAATTTCATATCTTTCTCGCGACTTGGTGAAAGCCAAAATCTGAGTCGAGTCCCTCCGACAGGAAGTAAAACTCCTTAAAGAGGGAGCTGACTCTAGATCCTTAACTGAGAAGGTTCAAGAAGGAACCTCTACTCAAGTTGAAAAACATGAGAAAGAGAACTCCTCCTTGAAAACTCAAGTCAAGGACCTTAGAGCAGCCTTAGAACGATTCACTTCTGGTTCCAAGGGTCTTGACATGATCATTGGAAAACAGAAGTCGGTTCTAAATCTATCCGGGTTAGGCTATCGAACCAAGTCTAGACAAAGATCATACTATGTTGTACTGAATCAGTCTAGACCTAAAATTCAGGCATGAGTACCCAAACTGTGCCTGAACAAACAAACTGGATCAAATCAGTATTGGATCCCCAAGGATAAGATTCACATCTTGCCAAACCATTATCGTGTCTTTAGCCCAGGGGGAGCCAAATTAAAAATAATTTTCATAGTTAGATAAATTTCTATTTTTGTTTTAAATTGCATGATTGCTTGTTTATTTATTTTCTGCAATTTATCATGCTTAGATTTAGGACTGGTTAGATTAAGGACTGAACCAATTAACTGAAATTTGAACAACCTAGTATTGGGTGGCGGTGAGATGATAGTACGTTAGGGAAGCATCTTCTAATAAGATCAAGTATACACTACTTGGTCTCTTTAGACTGGTGAAACTAGCCAAAGCTACCGATCTAAGACCCAAACTAGTTAGACCAGAATTTTTTAAAAAGTAATTTTGAAAATGAAATTTCATTAAAAGACTTTGTCAAGGAAAGGGTTGATGATCCAATAAGGCTACGACCAAAGAAGGTCTAGTGCCTCGCCAAGACCTGGAAGCCGATTTCTGAAATTCAAATTCAAATTACACTTTGTCAAATTCAAATCTAACACAAATGTTAAGTTAATTGTAGATTCAAACACTCATTTTTCAAAACAAATTTCTTTCAAAATTAATCTAACTTTTTCGAAATAAATCATGATTTTTCAAAATAACTCTGTCTATTCAAAACCTATCTCATAAAAACCCATAAGGCAAATGTGATTGATAACTCTAGATTGGGTGAGACAGACTTGGTTGTGAAAATCAATTTAGGCTATTCCTGATTCTAATTGGATCCAAATCAATAAAACTCTTTATGTGTAGGAACATAAAGATTTGGATCAATGGATGTTGGATAGCGGGTGCTCCAGACACATAACTGGGGATAAATTGAAATTCACCAAACTCAAGTTTAAAAACCTAGGCTCAGTAGCATTTGGCAACAATGCTACACTCAAGGTGATTGGGTCAGGTAACATTGAACTTAAATCTGACTTTGTTATTAAAAAGGTTCTTTTGGTTGAAGATTTTAAATTTAACTTGCTTAGCATAAGCCAATTATGTGATATTGGTTATGTTGTCACCTTCACCAACTCTAACTGCCTGATTAGAAACTTGCAAGACTCAGAAATCATGCTTAAGGGCTCTAGAAAAACAATGTTCACACTATAAACCTACCCCTAGTACCTAAATACATGTTAACTCAGTTAGAAGAATCAAACCTCTAGCATAGGAAATTAGGTCACACTAACCTATGATTAATTTCAAAAATCACCCAACTTGGCCTGATTAAAGGTATACCTAAAATTAAGAACCCTGAAAACTTAATATGTAAATCATACAATCAAGGTAAACAAACCAGGTCCAATCACAAACTAATTCATCTGATCTAACTCAAACCACACTTGAGCTCCTGCACCTTGACCTATTTGATTCACATGGAGCCAAGTCACTAAGCGGAAACCGATACTGCTTAGTAATTGTTGATGATTACTCTAGGTTTACCTGGGTTACGTTTCTGAAGACCAAAGATGAAATCTTAAACCTATTTAGTGATCTTTGTAAGTTAATTGAAAATCAAAATGATACCAAAATCAAAAGACTTAGGAGTGATCACGGGGGAGAGTTTGAAAATCAACGATTCGAGGAGTTTTGTAAGGTAAATGGGTATATACATGAATTTTCGTGTCCTAGAACCCTCCAGCAAAATGGGATAGTTGAACGGAAAAATAGAACTCTACAGGAAGCCGGTAGGGCTATGCTCAATGAATTCAACTTAGCTAACCAATATTGGGCAAAAGCAATTAGCACGGCTTGCTACATCCAAAATAGGGTCCTGATTAACAAACGACACAATAAAACACCCTACGAATTATACTACCATAGACTTCCAAACCTACATTATCTAAGGGTCTTTGGGTGCAAAGTCCATATCTTAAACACCAATGACTACCTAGGTAAATTCCAATCTAAGTCAACTCTAGGCATCTTCTTAGGATATTCAACAACAAGTAGAGCCTATTGTAACGACCCGAAAAATTCTCGTAATATTTTCTTAAGATATTAAGCATGTCTAGATAATTTTCCGAAGGATCTAGAAATATTAGTACGAACCTTAGCCTAGAAACCCATGGTTCTCTCATTTAAATTGAGAAACTAAGTACTGAGGGGCCTTATAGGGGCTTTCTAGTGCCATTATTATGGGTGGTTTTTAGGTAGAATTTAATATAAAAATAGATGGATTTTAATGAAAAATATTAGCATAATTATGGGAGAATTTTTAAGGAATTTTCGAAAATAATAGGAAATAAATTAAAAATAAAATAGAAAATTAGTGCATGCACCAAGGATTGAACCTTGGACCTCTTGTACAACCAAGCATGCACTAACCAATTCACCTAGCAAGGGAGTGCTATGAGGAAATGAATTGGATATTAGTTAAGGCGTAGGAAATGAAGAGTCATCAAGGGAAGAGGCACCATGACTCTTCATTTACCCCTTTTAAAATGACATAAATATGGAAAGGAAGTTACAACTTCCCTTCTCCTCTTCATTTCTTCTTCCTCCTTGCTTTGGCCGAAAACTCAAGGTGTCCCCCCTTAAGAAAAGTTCCACCAAGGACTCTATTTGGAAGATCTAGGCTCTCTTCCAAGGTTACAAGGGCAAGAAGGGTTCAAGTGGCAAAGGGATTCCCATTCTCCTTCTCTTTTAAGGTCTAAAAATCAAAGACAACCCAAGGTAAAACCCCCTCACCTGTGGTATGATGGTTTTACAAGATATTTATCATGATCTAAGTTTTGTTGGCATGATATGTTGGAAAAAAATCCATGGTTAGGGCTTATGGAAGTTTCGGCCAAGGCTATTGCTTGGGCTTAGGGATGATGTAAATTTTCCTTTGTGCTCTTAAATGTTTCATGATGTTATGTAAGGCATAGATTATGATCTAGGGAAATTTTGATACCCTAATAACCCCCTAGGGTTTCGGCCACATCAAAGTCAAGGGGCTAGGGGAAAACTCCAACCTCTCCAAGCATGATTAATATGTTTCTTATGATACCTTATGGGTAAAAATGGTGTTAAATGAACTTTACCATGGGCTTGATACCCTTCTAGGGTTTCGGCCAACCCTTGCCTTAGGTCTAGGGCTTGGGGTTAAGTCCAATCAAGGGTTTAAATGATTTTTCTATGGCATGATATGTAAGTAAGGGATGTTAATCATGATCTAGGCAAATTTTCCATGGACCCATGGTGCTTTAGGACTTTCGGCCAAGACCCAAACCTAGGGTTTGGTTTGGGATAAGGTCTCAAGAATGCATGTTATAAGTTACTATGATGCTAGTACATTTTTAAGCATGATGTAAGGGCCTCCATGTGACTAAAATCCTAGTTTATGTGTTATATAACATGACTTTGTATGGTTGATGTTAGGTTATGTTTTAATCATGTATATTTAGATCATATGCCATGAATACATGTAATTGATGTAGGAGTAGGTTATGATAAATATAATGATACATGAATATTGATAAATGCTTATAATGGATTTATGATTCATGAAGATATATACATGTTTTATGATGAATGCTATGAACCCTAGTGGTATGTGTTAGGTTTATATGTAGCTTATCATCCATGTCTTATGATGAATACTAGGATTATGTATGTTAGATGAAATGTATCATGTATGAGGTGTATGTTTATTATGTATCATGATCATGCAAGCTTGATGAACCCGGATAAGGTTATGACTAGAACCATGATTATGCATGTATGTCCTATGTTATGAATAAAGAATGACAAGTATGAATGAAGATGATGGTTATGCCTTAAATATGAATGATAAGTATGAATGACAAGTATGAATGATGAAGGCATAACGATGATATGAAATAAGTATGAATGATAAGTATGAATGACAAGTATGAATGATGAAGCATGCATAGTTATTTTCTTTTATGAATGGGGCTTGTACGGGACTAAAGTAAGGGTCCAAGGGATGGGTACCTTAAGAACCCCCCGGTTCTGGACTACCGAAGATGTCCACCGTTCTGGCACTACCGAAGCTGTGCAATAGGGATGAGCACCTTAAGAACGCCCCGGTTCTAGGACTACCGACTATGCTGTCCTTACCCTAGTAGGTCGAGGCTAGCTACCTCGTATTTACTTAGGGATGCGCGCTATGATGTATGTATGTGGTACAAGCCGGGGACCCCAATGATGTTATGTTTATGCTAAGCATTTAAAAGTATGATTTCAAAACTAAGCATCCTTATGTAGTAAATGCATTTGACTCATTCATACATCCATGTTATGCATCGCGCCAAGGTAAGTATATTTTATGCTTGTGTTTATGCTCATATTTCATGTCATTTATAAGTATGCCTTATGTTCATGTATGCTAAGAATTATGTTATGATAAGTATGCCTTATGTTCATGTATGCTAAGAATTATGTTATGATAAGTATGTCTTATGTTCATGTATGCTAAGAATTATGTTATGATAAGTATGCCTTATGTTCATGTATGCTAAGAATTATGTTATGATAAGTATGCCTTATGTGCATGTATGCTAAGAATTACGTTATGATAAGTATGCCTTATGTTCATGTATGTTAGGAATTATGCCAAGTATAAGTATGTTTCATGTCATGTATGTATGTTTTATGCTCAGGTATGTTAAGATTTATGTCATGCTAAGTAGGTTGTAGATCTATGGTGATGTTAAGAATCAGGCTATGTTAGTTGTTCATATGCTTATGACTTATGCCATGACTATGCTTATGTTTATGTCCGAAGTTATGTTACGTCGGATACTTGATATGTTTATGTTTAAGTGACGTATGGTTTTAGTGAGTAGGAAAGGGTTTTACTAAGCCTATGTGCTTATAAATTTATTTTCCTCGTACCGCAGATCAAGCAAGAGGCTATTAAGGGAAGCCGCAGGAGAGGCAGAAGCATGTGTGTGTGTAGCAATGACTTGGCAAAGGATTCTTACGTTCACACATAATGCATGTCTTGGGTGTGAAAATATTTTCTTAAATTTTATGCTACGTTTTATGGATTATGATTAATGGGTGACTTAAGACTTATGATGCTACGTTTATGGATAAGTACATACTGCTTATGATGATTATGAATAAGTCATGGAATGGTTAAGTTATGATATGATGTCATGTATAAATGTTCCATGTGTTTAGTTGCATGATTAAAAGTATGTTAGAAAAAATGTTTCCGCTGCATTAAGATGTTTTTTTTATACACATGTATGTTTAGCGTAACGACGCCTATCTCGCCACACCACGAGGTGTGGGAGAGAGGCGGGCGTTACACCTATAGGGTTTACAACAAACAAACTAAGAAAATTGAAAAAACAACAAATCTGATATTTGATGAAGAAGTTAACTCAAAGTCTGATAATCCAGATCTAAATTCATCAAATACTGAAGATAATGAACAAACTGTTGAACCTTTAATCGAACCCCAAAATGACTAACTATTGAACCAACTATTGAGTCAATTGAAACAACAATTGAACCAACCCAAGTAGTTGAACCAAATACTGAACCAAACCGACCGGCAAGACCTGAGGTCGAACCAAGTTCTAGAAAAACTAGGAAACTCAACTCAGTCACCCAACTGATCAAATTGTGGGTGATCCAACTTTAGGAGTCAGAACTAGGTCTTCCTATAGAAACCTTAGTCAGATTGCAATGATCTCAAAAATTGAACCTAAGACTATAGAAGAAGCCTTTCCTGATCCTGATTAGATCTTCGCTATGCAAGAAGAATTAGCCCAGTTTGAGAGGAACCAAGTCTGGGAACTAGTACCTAAACCTGAGGGCAAATCCATTATTGATACTAAGTGGGTGTTTAGGAATAAGCTAAATGATCAAGGAGAAATAGTGAGAAACAATGCCCGCTTAGTAGCCAAAGGATTCAGTCAAGTAGAAGGGTTAGATTATGATGAAACCAATGCCCCAGTAGCTAGACTTGAGTCCATTAGGATGTTGTTAGCCTTTGCATCCCATAAAGGATTTAAACTCTACCAAATGGATGTAAAGTCAACTTTTCTAAATGGATTTATTAAGGAAGAAGTTTATGTAGAACAACCCCCTGGTTTTGCGCACTTAGAAAGACCTGACCATGTTTACAAACTCACGAAAGCACTTTATGGACTAAAACAAGCACCTAGGGCCTGGTATGAATGCTTATCAATCTACCTAACCTCTAAAGAATTTAAACAAGGACAAATTGATTCAACCTTATTTATTAAGACCTTGGAAAAAGAAATCTTTATTGCCCAAATCTACGTCAATGACATAATCTTTGGGTCTACCAACTCAAATTTCTTAAAAGAATTCATTAAAATAATAGAAAGTGAATTTGAAATGAGCTTAGTTGGTGAGCTCAACTTCTTTCTAGGGTTACAAATTAAACAAACTAGGGATGGAAACTATGTCCATCAATCCAAATATGCTAAGCAGTTAATAAAGAAATTTAAAATGGATAACTCTAAAAGCATAAGTACCCCCATGGCCACAAATGTAAAAATAGATAGTGACTCTGATGGTAAACCAGTAGACCTTAAACTCTATAGAAGTATGATTGGAAGTCTACTGTACCTTACAGCCAGCAGACCTGATATCCTTTTTGCTGTAGGAATGAGTGCTAGATACCAAACCTGTGCTAAGAAAACACACTTAGCATCCCTAAAAAGAATACTAAGATATGTTAAGGGCACCCCAAATGTAGGGATTTGGTATCCTTGGACCTCAACCTTTGACTTGTCAGGATACTCGGATTCTGACTACGCTGGTTGTAAGTTAGATAGAAAGAGTACAAGTGGAAGCTGCCAACTGTTAGGAAATAGTCTAGTAAGTTGGTGCAGCAGAAAACAACACTGTGTAGCTCTATCCACAACTGAAGCTGAGTATGTTGCCTTAGGAGAGTGTGTAGCACAACTCTTATGGATGATGCACACTCTTAAAGACTTCCAACTTAACTACACTCAAACTCAGGTCTACATTGACAATATAAGCTCAATTAATCTAACTAAGAACCCAATCCAACATTCCAGAACTAAACACATAGAAGTTAAACACCACTTTGTAAGGGATCATGTAGTCAGGGGCGAGATAGTCCTTAAGCATGTAGACTCTAAATCTAACTTAGCTAACATATTCACCAAACCCCTACCTGAGTCTGAGTTTAGCTCACTAAGAAGGTAGTTAGGATTATGCTTGGTAGAATAGGCTTACTCTACTTCTGTTTTTCTTAAAACTGTTTTATTACTTGATTTTAAAATCAGTTTCTACTTAATTTGCAAAATCATTTTTCGAATTAGTTTTTCTTAAGAAAAAAATACCCCTTCAAAACTAGAGCTTTTTCGCAAATGGAATTAGCTTAGGCCCTAACCCTAGAACTGCATGCACCTATAGATCTAGAAGTCAGCATCTCACAAGCACCTTAGGGTACTTTTGACTGATAACCTAGAATGGGTTGAGATGCTTAGGTCTTTGTCTTAATTCAAGATGCTTTAAGTCAGTGCATCTGCAGTAATTGGGGCACTAAATACAAATTAAATAGTAATCAGGTTAAGTGTCAAGCTTAGAAAATCTAACTTGAACAAAACACTTGACTTGACTAACCCTAGCAAAAACTAATGTTTATAATAGTTAGTAAGTAGCTAATTGGGTTAGACAGGACCCGAGCGAGATAATTCAAATTGATTTGGTCCAAATTTATACCTTGAATTGGTTCAGTACAGCATTATTCTTTTGCTATATTCTAATGCAATTTTTTGTTTTTTTTGCTATATTGCTTTGTTTCTTTTGATATAATGCAAAGGGGGAGAGATTGGAAAGGAGTGAAGATTTGAAAATTAAATTTTATTAATTTTTTTTCAAAACTTTATCCTTTCTTCAAAAAGTAAAATCATCTAAGCTGTTTTAAAAAAACTATTTCTAAGTACTTGACCTGAGCTGTTTTCAAAATACATGACCTGAGCTATTTTCAAAAACTGTGTCTAAGTACTTGTCCTAATATGTTTTTTCTGACCTGAACTATTTCTAAGTACTTGACCTGAGCTGTTTTCAAAATACTTGACCTGAGCTGTTTTCAAAGTACTTGACCTGAGCTGTTTTCAAAATACTTGACCTGAGCTGTTTTCAAAAACTGTGTCTAAGTACTTGACCTATGATGTTTTTTCTCTAAATACTTATTTTTAAACTTCTCTAATACAAAAGTCTCTAAGTATAAAGTTTTTAAAGTACTAAAGAGATTGAAATTTTTTTATCAAAATTTTTTTTAACAAAAACTTTATAAGATGTTTAGAAAACTTTCTAAGTTATTGGCTTGAAAATTTGTCTAAGTGTAAAGGCTCTAAGAATAAATTTTCCAAGTGCCCAACTAAATTTTTTGGAAAATGTTTTCTAAAACTTCTTTTGAAAAATGGTTTAAGTGTTGAAAAATCAATTCCATTTTTTAGACTTGGAAATTTTTCAAACCCCACAAACCTTTAAAAAACCTAGGGGGAGATTCCTTCAGGGGGAGGAAACTAAACTGGTATTTCACCTATTTATTATTAACTTAACTTTTTGAATCGGGTTGTCATAAATCAAAAAGGGGGAGATTGTTAGTGCATACAGCACCCAAGTCGAACCTGGGTTTTGATAATGGCAAAGAGTTCAAAAGTTAGGATGTTATTTTTATCTAACATGTTACTTGAGTGTACAGATTGAAGTCCTAGAGAAGGATTGCTAGGGACCTAGCGAAGTACCGCTAGGCATCGAAACCCTAAGACCTGGCGAAGGGCTGCTCGGCACCTAGCGAAGGGCTGCTAGGAGTCAAAGACCTAGCAAAGGATTGCTAGGCACCAGGCGAAGAAATGCTTGGTAATAAAGCCCTAGCGAAGGAATGCTAGGCACCAGGCGAAGGATTGCTTGGTAACGAAGACCTAGCGAAGGAATGCTAGGCACCTGGCGACGGACTGCTTGGTAACGAAGACCTGGCGAAGGACTGCTAGGCACCTGGCGAAGGATTGCTGGGCAAAAGTCCAACAGGAGGAGCCGGTTGGCAACAGGTAAATTCTCCTGAGAGGAGTAGGTGAGGACGCGTTCCCCGTCGAGGGAACAGTAGGCGTCGGTTCGACCTAGGGTTCAATTTTGGAGACCCAAAGTCAGAACCAAGACAGCTAAGGTTGTATAAACCTAATATTATTGCTTTATTTTATTTGGTACTAACCCTGGATGAAGGACCGAAGGAACGAGTTTCTGCAGCTTAGAACGCCCCAAATGAGAGGGGCAGATAGCTGGGCAGGGTGCCCCGGAGGTCCCGGGCGCCCCCAAGGTGAAGGCAAGACAAGATGAGCAAGTAACGCTTCGGAAGCTTACTAGGGCAGGCGCCCTCAAGCTCCCAGGAACCCCCATGGTCCCGAGCCCCCCGGATGCCTCGGGCGCCCTGGGTCCAAGTCAGCCAACGATCGAAGCAAAGACATCCGCGAAGCCAGCAAGACCAAGTCAACCTGGGCGCCCCCTGTGTCCCGGGTGCCCCCGTCAAACTTCGAGCCCGATCCTGGTGGGATAAGGGCTGACCGAGTTTCGGATAGGAGTTTGCGGATCCTGAGACACGTGGAGGGCGCCCCCAACGTCTAGGGCGCCCCCAGATGCACTATAAAAGGGGCTCGACCCCTAAGGCTTTGACATCAATTCGTCCAACGCCTCTACGCTCTTCGACTCAAACACTCTGCTCCAGAAATCGCCGATCTCAAGATTCAAGTACCGACGATGACCCTCCGCACCGAAGAACGATCTACATCGGGCGTCGGAAACAAAGAGCATAATTGTACTTTTTACTGCACTATTACTGTATAAATTTTTGTAATAACTTGCGCGATTATAGAATTGTCTGCAGTAAACGGTCAAGGACCGTGGGCATTGGAGTAGGAGCCGACCGTGACTCCGAACCAAGTAAATCCTTGTGTTCGTGTGTGTTTTTGTGTTAATTTTCTGCTGTGCATTCTCTTTTTCAATCCGAAACGATTTACGATATTCACCCCCCCTCTATCGTATTTTCTCGATCCAACATAATTAGCCTTGTATCATGACTCCTATGGGGTATTTATATGGCTAAGGTAGGGACCATGAGGAGGAGTTAGTTCTTGGCCCGCTAATAGATCCAAACCCGATCCATTAATGGTGATCCATTTCACTAAAGGATCTCATTGTACTTCCTCACCAACCCCCATATTTTCATATTGGTTCCACCTATTACGAGTCGTCCATCTCCCCATGTTTAAGATACTGTATGTCCGATAATTAATTTAATTTATTGATAATTAAATTAGTTATCTTCTTTATCCTTGATTAGTACCACTCAACCTTTTCATCATGTTGGACCATAGTCCACTTGCAAGATTTGACATGACGATATTTTTGAGCTCATCAAGGGGGCATCATCATCCCGACTTACCAGGACATGGATTTCGTCAATAATCAATGGCACATCATCTTATTAATATTATCTCCCAACTTATTGGCCCTTTCGATCTAACAGAACAGATCTCACTCATTGGAAAATCAAAGAGATAATAAGTAATAATATATGTCCGTCATTATTTCGGGATTAAGAGATCGTACTCCATAATATTATCCGAGGTCTAATCCAATTTATGAAGTCGGTAGAAAAATTGGATGACCTCTCTTTTGGTCCTACTCAATGTACACAAAGTACACTAGTGTAATTCTATGGTTAAGATAAACCACACCTAATTACACTACAACCATCCCGATGGTTTGTCCAACTCCATCTCGGTTGTGAGCCTCTTTCTTATACTTCGGCAAGGAACCTGATAACATGATCTTCTGTGCGACACCACGCATCATGTTATCTACAATGTCAAGCATCAGACAGTTTGTGCACATACTAATGTAACATGCTCTGTGTGATTTTTTTTATTCTCTTTAAAATGTAGATGTATCCTAACTAAAAGCAAGGCTTTTAGTATACATCCTAACACCGTTGGACGCCGGAGCCTCCAAAGCCCCCTCGGCCCAACTGGAGTCTTTGAGAGGAAAGCAAAGAAGAGGAAGAAGGAGTAGAGACTCCTTCCTCCTTACCCAAACGACCCGAACAAGCCCTTCTTCCCTTTCCTTGCGCCATCTCCGCCGCAAGCTCCACCGCCGCCTCTCCTCGCCGGTAGCCACTCCTCCCTCGCCGCACACCACAAAACGAACTAGAGAGGAGTCCCTTTATCTACTGATGGCCTCCTACCGACAGGATGAAGGAGGAAGAAGAAAAGGAGAAGGGGAGAACCATTTCCTCTTTGTCGTGACCTAGGAGAGAGAAGGGAGAGGGAAGAAGAGAGAGTGCTTTGGGTTGATTAATTGGATTAATTCTCCTTGGTTTCATAATCTCATGGGGTTTATATAGGGCTAAGGTAGGGACCAAGAGGAGGAGTTGGATCTTGGCCCGCTAATGAATCTAAACACGATCCATTAATTAAGATTCATTCCACTAAAGGATCTTAATTGAACTTCCTCACCAACCCCCATATTTTCATATGGACTCCACTTATTATGAGTCGTCCATCCCCCCACGATTAAGATATCGAATGCTTGTCAATTAATTTAAATTACTGACAATTTAAATTAATTAACTTCTGGATCCTTGATTAGTACCACTCAACCTTATCATCATGCTAGATCAAATCCATCTGCACGGTTTAATATGATGAACCTTTTGAGCTCAACAAGAGGGCATCATCACCCATATGTTGGTGCAAGATGCATCAGTGATGTCCTCCTCTAAGTGTTTCAATGTTTGACAATATGCTTATGTCAGTGATATATTGAACAAGGGAAGGGTAGTCAAGAAAACTGGACCAAAGTGATGAAAAGTCCTAGTTAACCTAGGCACTAAGTCCTACCCGAGGGCTGGGCACCTAAGACCTAGCCGAGGGTTGGGCACTAAGACATGGTGAGTGAAGCTGGGCACTAAGACCTGGTGATGAAGCTGGGCATTAAGACTTGGTGAGTGAAGCTGAGCACTAAGACCCGGTGAGTGAAGTTGGGCAAAAGTCCTGACAAGTGAAGTTAGGCAATAAGTCATGGTCGTGAGATAGGGCAAAAGTCCTGGTGAGTGAAGCTGGGCAAAAGTCCAACCGGATGTGCCGGGTGGCAACCAGCTCCTGAGAGCAGTAGGTGAAAGGCGCGTTCCCGGGGATGGGAACTTAGGCGTCGGTTCAACCTAGGGTTTTGCGGAAATCCGAAGTCAGAACCAAGTCCTTAAGGTTAAGATATCTGCATGTTTGTCTTGTCTTTGATTATATTGCAGGTACCTAAAAGTTGGAAACAAGGCAGGCAAGCGAACGCAAAGTGACCTGGAAGAGGCATCCAGGGCGCTTGTATTAATACAGGCGCCCTAGAGCTTTAGGGCGCCTATTAACAGAGGCACCTGAAATCTCCCAGGCGCCTGTGTTGAGATAGGCGCCTGGGAAGGGTGAACTTATCCCTGCTGCGAGTTCGGCACGGAGATGGAGTTTGACCAAGCTGTTTGAGGCACCTCATTGATCACAGGCGCCCAGTAAAGAACCTAAAAAAGGGGCTTCGACCCATCAACTCAGTACAACACTTCTACGATCATTCTCAACATTCCGAGCTAAAGAAAAGCGCTAGAGACGAAGTCCTGCGACCAAGGAGGCTCTAGGAGGAAGTGCGCGATACTTCGGAGGTCCAGATCGGCCGGGCGTTCGACTTTTCTATTTTGGTTTGATTTACTATTCTGCACTTACTTTACGTATATTTTTTATTGTAACTTGTGCACTGTAAGACGGGTTACTCCGCCTCCAGAAAGTCCATAAATGAGACTATTAGTGGACGGGTGTTCCCGTGCTTAGGCCTTGGATGTACTAACCCTGGGGGGTTAGGAACCAAGTAAAAATCCCGTGTGCATTTTGTGTCATCATTTATTATTCCGTTTTGTTTTCTGTTGTACTACTAACTCTGAGTCTAGAACGAAGATCTGAAAGATGAGTTTCCACGAGTTTTCGCAAAAGTTTTTACGGTAGATATTCACCCCCCCCTCTATCGACGGCACCGGTCCCCACACCCGACTCACCAGGACACGGATTTCATCAATAATCAACGACACACCATATAATTAATATTATTTCCCAACTTATCGGGTCTATCGATCTAACAAAATAGATCTCGCCCATTGGTAAATCAAAGAAATAATAATTAATCATATGTGCCCGTTATTATATCAGGATTTAGGGATCGTACTCCATAATAAAATCTGAGGTCATATCCAATTTTCAAGCCAGTATAAATGGATGACCCCTGGTTTTGGTCCTGCTCAATGTACTCAAAGCACACTAGTGTAATTCTATGGTCAAGATCAACCACACCTAATTACACTACAACCATCCTGATGGTTTTTCCAATTCCATCTCAGCTGTGAGCCTCTACTTTTACTAAGCAAGGAATTGATAACATGATCTTTCGTGTGACACCACACACCATGTTATCTTCAATGCAAAGTAAAGGACTTTTATGCATGTACTAATATAAACAAGCATCTAGTGTTGTTGTGATTCTCTTTTCAAAATAAAGATGATCTTATATATAAAAGAGCAAATCTTTTAGTATACACATCTTTCAGGTACTAAGGTCAGAACATCCCCTCTTAATTCTTCATGAACCAGTCTACTCATGGGTTTGTGGTTCATCATATAGTCTTCTTCTAAGAATCCGGTATTCGTGCCAACGATTACCCTCTGATCCTTAGGAGAATAGAACCACCTTTCGTTCCTCTAGGATAGCCTACGAACAAGCGCATGAGATTCCAATCCTATCTGTATCCGCTCTCAGCACATGTGCTAAGCTATCCCATGCTCGAATATGTCTTAGACTTAGTTGTCGCCCAGTCCACACTTCTACGGGAGTAGAAGGCACTGACCTAGATGGTTTCAAGTATGTACGCTGTCATTTCTAGAGCATATCCCCAGAACGAATTTGGCAACTCGGAGCAACTCATCATTGTCCTAACCTCTCCATAAGAGCTCTTTTTCTTCGCTCTGCTGCACCATTCTGTTGGAGCGTACCGGGTGCAGTCAATTGGGATTGAATCCCAATCTCTGATAAATAAGTCCTAAACTCTCCCAAGAGATACCCACCACCACGATCTGATCATAGTGTCTTGATACTTTTACCTTGATGTTTGTCCACATCAATCTTGAATTCATTGAAATAATCAAAGATTCAGACTTGCAGCCATCAAGTAAACGTATCCATACCGTTGAATATTCATCTCACAAAGTATTCAAACCTACCTCTTTCCTGGATAGGCATAAGACCACACAAATCAGAATGACCAATTCTATCATATCTTTGGCTCTATACCCCTCGACCTTGAAAGGCCTCTTGGTTATCTTACCTTCTAAGAAAGACTCAAAGGCTGGGAAGTCTCCCACCACCAATCTACCCGAGGGCCCATCGGCTATCGACCTTTGAATCCTTCTAAGGTCAGTATGACCAAGCCTTACATGTCAAAGATATGTTTGGTTCATCTTGGAAGGAACCTTTCTCTTATTTTGATTAGATGATTAGCTATTAGCTACTATTTGCATCATGGGAGACTTTGGTTCTAATTGCTTAAATTGCTTATCCATGTTTCTGAATTGATAATCTTTCTATTCCACTTTTCATAACAAAAGGCAATAGAATATTCATTATTTCAGAAACTGAACCAAAGTTCTTTCTAAAAAATTAGGTACATAAAAGCAATTTTCTTAAAACCAAAACTTTATTTTCCTAAATAAAATAAATAACTCCCACTGCAATAGTAGCCACCTCCGTAGCATATCCCATGTAGACAGTAATCTCTTCCTCAGCTAGTCGTTTAGCTTCCTGAAACCCCTGCAAAGAATTACAGACATGTTTATTGGCATCCGTATCTACACACCAGGTACCGATAGATAACACCGCTAAACATGTTACAATGACAAAAGAAAAAGATATACCTTTCTCTTGACGACGGGGATAGTTCACCTTCCAATGTCCAGTCTGCTGGCTCGTAAAGCACTTGCCTTATGGCTTCTTCACACTAGCCTGATGTCCCTGCGATCCAGCCGCCTTTTTGTAACCATCTTGTTTCTTCTTATTCCTACCTTTCGGCACAGGAGTAGAAACCTTCTAAGTGACCAAGGCCTGTGAACTCTGACGAAAGAGCCCCTCTACCGCCTAGAGTTCTCCTAGTAGTTCCCCAAACGTATACTCATGCTAATTCATGTTATAGTTGTGCTGGAACTGCTCAAAAGTCCTAGGCAGAGACTAGAGTATAATATGGACCTGGGTTTCCTTGTCGATTTGTGCTCCCAGTACCTCAATCTCATTGAGGTGAGCCATCATTTTCAGGACATGATCCCTCACGGGTGTCCCTTCGACCATAGTAGTCATCATCAGGTTCTTCATCGCAACCTGCCTAGCGGCCCAACCCTGGTGCCCGAAGAGCTCCTTCAGGTTTAATATCATGTCACTAGCAGTGGGCATGACCTGATGCTGATGTTGCAATACATTAGACATAAAATCCAGAATGTAACACTGCTCCATCTCATCTGCCTTGATCCACCTCTTGTAACGCTCCCTCTGCTCTTTGCTAGAGTTCTTGCTAGGATTTTTGGGACACTCCTCGAAGAGTACAAATTTATACACTTCAGCTATAAGGACAATGTCTAGGTTTCTTTTCTCGTCAATGTAATTTGGTCCAGTAAGTTTGTTCTCCTTAAGTATGGTTGCTATGGGATTAAAGGTCATTTTGAAAATCCTGAGAATCACAACATACACTACTTTAGAATTTGAAAATAAATTGATTCCTCAAAACAATAAATTTTCAATATCAACCAACACTTCTACACACCGAGAAATTCGCATGTCACGATGGTGTGGACGTATACGAACTTCTACATTCGTAAGAGGAGGTTTTACCCATCAATCATACTATCTTGTCAACCTAACTTTTTGACAAGTAAGATTAATAGTTGGTTCACTTCGGCCCTACAAAATAATAGCAGTGACTCCGATGGGGAGGATACTATTATTCGCATCTAAGTGTTTACCATTACATGACATTAAGAAAATTATTTCCGATTATATGCCTTTCGATGGGGAAGTACACACGCTCTTCAATAATTTCCTATAGTCTTTTCCGCCCCAGTGATCCACAGAACAAGCCCATCCGATAGGGAGGAAGGTACTAAGAGCCGATGCACAGACTTGTTCGCATCACTTATCGGATTGTAATGGAGGCCACGGGACCCTTAGGGTGCCTCTTCCACTTAGTTATTGATTACGAGGAATTTTAACAAGCACACACATGACAAGCACATAACCATCATAATGAAAACAAAAAAATTCTAAATTTTCCAACTTTTCATGGCCATGGTCTCCAATGCGCCTCCAGTCGTGTCTTCACCTCATCTGCTCCTCCCTTCCTTATGCGCAAGCCACCTTGAGGGATCTTCGAGCCGAGATGACGAGCTAATCATTTACATCATTGATCCTATACTCCACGAAGGAGTGTACATAAAATCTAGATCAAATGTAAACGAAAAACTCGGATAAACACATGTCGTATTTAATTTCAAAAATTAAATACTACCTAGCCTCGTCAACCCCGAGAATTAATTAATTTACAAACATTGCATAACCAATCACATATATCAAATATTTAGCCATGATAAGTTAGAATCTAGTGCATGCAATACAAAGTTAGCCTACGCACATCCACATATCATCCAGCAAAATAAAATGTATGGCAAATGTAAAAAAATTAACTAATCCTAAACACACAAAACCGGAAACCTCAGCTCTGATACCAATTGTTGGGTATGGCTTGGCGGGTTTCCCTAGCGAATACTTGGTCGTCCTTGAGAGACCTCTCCATGTCTACGATTAAAAAATTTAATCCGAATGCAGACCCATCTCCCAACGACCATCTCTTCATCGTATCATTCGGTATAAATTACAACTTGGCCAATCACAAAGATCGTGCCTTGTAATTCTCCTAACCGAACGACTGCGGAAGAGATGATGAGTGGATGGCCGTTTTTTGTGTTTATGATCAGGATCCAATTAATTAATTATTAACCATGATTCAAAATCAAAATAATTAATTAATACACATAAAATGACGAGGCAAAACAAAAGAACAAAAGGAGCCAAAGGAAGAGAGTAATACCTTCCCTTACCTTACGATCTTCTACCGTATGACCCTCGCCTCTTGGACGTCATGTGGGCGATGATCTACCAAGAACCTTGGTCACCAAGTCGAACCCTTCTCCTTGCGCCAACCAATCCCTAACCAAAGGGATGCCGTCAGCCACTCCAAGGAAGAAGATAATCTAAACACAAACCCCTTTTCTGTTCTCCATCCGAAAGCCACCGAAGGCTTCTCAGCCTTCTTGCTCACACTGGAATTAATCCACTCATAGTGGATTAATTATCCTCTCATATGAGCTGCTCCAACACCCAGAGGCAGAGGGTGTGCATGTCTTCTCTACCAAGGCAGGCGAAGCACCAGAAGGTCGCGTGAGCAACCTTCTTGCTCCCATGCGTGTCTTCTCCACCGAATAGCAGGCGAAGCACCAGAAGGTCACGTGAGCAACCTTCTTGCTCCCATGCAGGTCTTCTCCACTGAATAGTGGCTCCTCAGAGGCATGAAACCGTTTCTCCACTGAAGCAGGAAGCTTGCGTGAGCCACCTTCCTACTCATGGTCTTTTCTCCAATTCCTTTCATGCGTAGAGAGCTTGGAGATTTGCTGCCTTCTCTAATCAGAATAATTGCTTGGCAAGTTTCTGTTCAGCCGAAGGTTGCATTCCCTTAAGAAATCTGCAGTCGGTGCCGAGAAAGGGAGAGAGAGAGAGAGGAGAGGAGGAGAGAAATAACTAGGGTTTTCTAGTGTTTCAAGTGGATTAATTGGATCAATTGGTTTCATTCCACATGGGGTATATATAGGGCTACGATAGGGACCATGAGGAGTTGGATCATGGCCTACTAATGGTTCTAAACCCGATCCATTAATGAAGATCCATTCCACTAAAGGATCCTCATTAAATTACCTCACCAACCCCCATATATACATATGGGCTCGACCTATTATGAGTCATCCATCGCCCCCCTCTGTATTTAAGATATCGAATGTGCGTCGATTAATTTAAATTACTGATAATTTTAATTAATCGACCTCTAGCTCCTTATCTAGTACCACTCAACCTTATCATCATGTTGGATCCAATCCACCTGTATGATTTAACATGATGAACCTTATGAGCTCATCAAGGGAGCATCATCATCCTGACTCACCACGACATAGATTCCGTCAATAATCAATGACACGCCATATAATTAATATTATTTCCCAACTTACCGGGCCTATCGATTTAACAGAATAAATCTCGTCCATTGGTAAATCAAAGAAATAAATATAATAATATGTTCCCGTTATTATATCGGGATTCATGGATTGTACTCTATAATAAATCTGAGGTCTAATCCAATTATCAAGTGAGTACAAATTGGATGACCTCTTGTTTTGGTCCTACTCAATGCACACAAAGCACACTAGTGTAATTCTATGGTCATGACAAACCACACCTAATTACAGTACAACCATCCTGATGGGTTGTCCAACTCCATCTCGGTTGTGAGCCTCTTGCTTACACTATGCAAGGAACTGATAACACGATCTTCCGTGTGTCACCACACACCATGTTATCTACAGTGCACAGTATTGGACTTTTATGCATATACTAATGTAAACACGCATCTAGTGTTGTTGTGATTCTCTTTCAAAATGTGGATGATCATACGTAAAAGGCATGACTTTTAGTATACATCCTAACAAGGATTGCTTGTGGCAATCTTTTTGATGGTGTCAAAGGGGGAGAACTTGTGGTGTTAAGTTAGGTTTGACTTAACTTGGTGTTGAGGAAAGTTGAAAATTATGTGGAGGGCATAGGTTAAGAGGGAGGGCATGTTTATGTCTCTTAATGTGCTGTCTTTAATTTACAATTATTATTGTTGTTTTTGCACCTAACTGAAACATATTTCCACACATCAAAAAGGGGGAGATTATTGGGGCAATCGGCCCAAGTACGATCGTGAGGATCACGGATTTTGATGTGTGTGTCAATATGATTAAGTTAGGGTTTCATGTTGATCTAATATGTGAGTGTGAGTGTGCAGGTTTGCAGGATACACATAGATTTAGTTGGATGTCTTCAGGTACGGTGAAGGTGGCATGGAGGCAAGCAGTGGGCTTGTGTGCGCATCCGAGGGACCATGGACAAAGCAGGGACGATGAGCCGAGGGAAGCGGACTTCGAGGCGTACGTGAAGGATGACATGGAGGCAAGCGGAGGGCTTGTGTGCGCATATGAGGGATGAGGGCCAAAGTCAAAGAGGGCTTGAAGGCAACAGGTGTCGAGGCTGCTGGAGCAGGGACAATGTGCCGAGGGATGCGAACTTCGAGGCATGCATGAAGGATGGCATGGAGGCAAGCCGAGGGCTTATGTGCGCATCTGAGAGATGGGAGCTGAAGACGAAGAGGGCACAAAGGCAACATATCGAGGCAGCTGGATGAAGAGTCAACCAGGTCGTGAGGGTTTGAGTGCAGAGGGAATTGTACTCGGGAACTAAGTCGTGAGGGTTCGAGTGCGGAGAGAAATGTTCTCGTGAAGGGTAACCCTAGACTTAGGGATGGACAAGTCGACTGATCCAGGATCAGTCGAATGGTGTGACCAGAATTTGAAGAGTTAGGCTATGACTTTCGAATTCAAAAATACCAGTCGACTGGTACTGGACCAGTCGACTGGTAACGGTCATTTCAACCTCGAGCTCTATTTAAGAGAGCTCGTTTAAGGTTGTTTTTGCTTGGCGAAACTTGCTTGGTTAAAGCTTGTTAGTAGCCTATATTGCTCAGGGATTGTCCAAGGTCTATGGCGAGGTTTCTCTACCCACAAGGAGCGACAAGAGCTAGCTGGAGGTGCTCCGGGGAATCATCCACCGAAGGATAGGGATCGTCCACCTTACGGGTAGCCGTGGAGTAGGAGTTTCATCTCCGAACCACCTAGATCGGTTTGTGTTAGCATTGTTTTGTGTTATATTTAGTATTTCCGCTTGCGCATGCTAACGTTGTAGGTAGAAAATCAAACGAATGCTATTCACCCCCCTCTTGCTTAACGGTAAGATCCTAACATCTTCCTCCATTGGTGGTTGGCGGCATCACCCCTTGTTACTAGGGTTTGGTGCATTGAAGTGGAAGAAGGAGGATTGATTGGTGGCCCTTGGTGACTCTGGTTCTTGATAGATCGTCGCCCACACAACGTCTAAGAGGGGAGGGATATACGATAGAAGATCGCGAGGTAACGGGAAGGTATAATCTTCTCTTACGGCTCCTTTGTTTTTCTATTATTGCATGTGTGGTTTTAATTAATTATCATGGTTTTAATTATTATTAATTAATGTTGATAATTAATTATGTCATGGGCCCCGATAATAAACACAAAAATTGGCAATCCGCTTGTCATCTTTTCAGCAACCAATTGGTTAGGCGAGTTATAAGACTTACTATCAAGTTAGGCTAAGTTGTAACTCGAACCAATTAGTACGATGACAAGACGGTCATTTGGGAGATAGGTCTCCATTCGGATTAATATTTTAATCCGTAGACATGGAGATGTCTCTCATGGACGACCAAGTATTCGCTTAGGAAACCCGCCAAGCCATACCCTACACCTTCAGCCTGCTATATTCAAAATAAGATTCTGATTAATAAAAGACATAATAAGACCCCCTATGAAATCTATTATAATAAACCACCCAACCTATATTATCTAACGGTCTTTGGATGTAATGCCCATATTTTAAACACAAAAGACCGCTTAGATAAATTTCAATCAAAAATCTCCCTTGGAATATTTTTAGGATACTCAACCACAAGTCGAGCCTACAGAGTATATAATAAACAAACTCTTAAGATCGAAGAAATCACTAATATAGTGTTTGATAAAGAAAACCAATCTAATCCAAATCTGCAATCTAATCAACCCAACCTGACTAACTCAATAGACAATGAGTTTAGACCATACCAACTTACTGACTTACTCACTGAACAGTCTTTGACTCACCTACTCAACCGATCACTGAATCAAGTTTAAGTTTACCTACTGAATCGGTTCTTGAACCAAATTTGATTTCACCTATTGAACCGGTTCATGAACCAACCCAAAACATACCAGCCGAACCTAAGGCTGAACTAAGTTTTAGGAGACCTAAGAAACTCAGATTAAATCACCCAACTGATCAAATTATAGGTGATCCAACTTTAGGGGTAAAAACAAGGTCATCCTATAGAATCCTAAGTCAGGTTGCACTAATTTCAATGATTGAACATAAGACTATAGATGAGGCCTTACCTGACCCAGACTAGATCATAGACATGCAAGAAGAACTAGCCTAGTTAGATAGAAACCAAGTCTGAAACTTAGTACCTAAACCTGAAGATAAATCCATTATAGACACTAATTGGTTTTTAGAAATAAATTAAATAACCAAGGTGAAATAGTTAGAAACAAAGCCCGCTTAGTAGCAAAAGGCTTTAGTTAGATTGAGGGGCTAAATAATGATGATACTTATGCCCCTGTAGCTAGACTTGAGTTAATTAGAATGTTACTAGCCTTCCCAGCCCATAAAGGATTCAAACTATACCAAATGGATGTTAAGTCAGCCTTCCTAAATGGGTTTATAAAAGAAGAAGTATATGTAAGACAACCCCCAGGCTTTGAGGATTTAGACTATCCTAACCATGTATTCAGACTTAGGAAAGCTCATTATGGATTAAAACAAGCACCTAGGGCTTGGTATGAAAGATTATCCACCTATCTAGTTTCTAAAGGTTTTAACCAAGGCCAAATTGATTGAACTCTATTTGTTAAGATCTTAGAAAAAGATATATTTATAACCAAAATTTATGTAGATGAGATAATCTTTGGGTCAACCATCACTACTTTTTAAAAAATATATTAAAATCATGGAAAATGAATTTAAAATGAGTCTAGTCGGTGAATTAACCTTCTTTTTAGGACTACAAATTAAACAAACTAGGGATGGAAATTATATTCACCAATCAAAATATGCTTGAGAATTAATTAAGAAATTCAAGATGGAAAACTCAAAAGACCTAAGTACCCCCATTGCCATAAATGCTAAGATAGATAATGATCCTGAAGGTAAGCCAGTTGACTTAAGATATTATAGTAGTGCCATAGGGAGCCTACTTTACCTAACTGCTAGTAGACCTGATATTCTTTTTGCAGTAGATATTTTACTAGATACCAAACTTGTGCTAAGGAATCCCACTTAACTGCAATTAAGAGAATCCTTAGATATATTACGGGCAATTTAAATGTAGGTATTTGGTATCCTAGAATTTTCAACTTTAAGTTGCTAGGATTTTCTGACTCAGATTATGCGGGCTGTAAATTAGATAGAAAAAGTCCAAGTGAGAGTTGTCAATTACTAGGTCAGAGTCTAGTCAGCTGTTGCAATAGAAAGCAACACTGTGTTGCCTTATCTACAACTAAAGCAGAGTATGTTGCCATAGGGGAGTGTGTAGCTCAACTCTTATGGATGATACATACCCTTAGAAACTTCAACATAAATTATGCCCAAACCAAGGTATACATTGACAACATCAGTTCTATAAACCTTACCAAAAATCCAATTCACCACTCTAGACCTAAACATATAGAAGTGAAACATCACTTTGTTAGGGACCACGTTGCTAGGGGTGAAATTATCCTTAAATATGTTGACTCAAAATCTAACCTGGCAATCATTTTTACTAAACCTTTACCTGAGTCTAAGTTCAGTTCATTAAGAAGGCATTTTGGAATGTGCTTAGTAGAGTAGATTTTCTTTTGATTGTTTTATTGGATTTACTCATTTTGTTAGTGTTTTTCTATTTTTAAAAGGGTTTCAAATACTGTTTTCAAAACTTTACTTACAAAATTTAATGCATTTTTCGAAACATAGTTTTATTTTTATTTTAAAACTATCCCTTTCAAAACTAGAGCTTTTCTTTGACACAGACATAGATTAGGCTTAACCCTAGTATGCATGCTCCTATAGATCCAGCATCTCACAACCACATTAGGACTAACTTGATTGACAATCTAGACTGGGTAGAGATACTTAGGACTATTGCCCTAGACTTAAGATGCTTTAATTCAGTGCATTGAAACAAGTTGGGGGCACTATAAATGCAATTCATATTAATCAAGTCAAGTATTCTGGTTAACTTAGCTGATTTATGGAATACACTTGACTTAACTAACCCAAGTGAAAGCTGCTGCTTATTGCAGTCAACAACTAGCTACAAGTCAGACAGGTGCCTGAATGGATTTCTTTTTCTTTTCTTTCTTTTCCAAGTGAAAATGTTCTAATTGTTTGTTTTCATGGTTGGACTCGAAATGAAGGTGCCTAAGCTTGACCTAAAACTTATTTGTTCTCCTTGCTTAAACTTAATTGCTTTGATACACTTAGCTTTTCTTAGTTAGTCATTGTTTTTATGCTCTGATACACTTCTTACCCTTCGACTACATGATTTTGATATATGGCAAAGGGGGAGAGAAATGAAGAGTTCAAAGTTTTTTCAAAATATTTTTAAAAAGTACTCTCAAAATATTTTCTAAGTGTTAGATCAAAGTGTTTTCAAAATGTTTTCCAAGGGTTAGAAATATTTTTCTACCCAAAAAGAAAGAGTTCAAAGAGTTTAGAAAAAATCTTTCAAAATATTTTTCAAAGTGTTGGAAAAGTGTTTTTACTGCTAGAAGGTTTTTTTAAAAAGTATTAGGAAAACTTTTTCAAAATGTTTTTTAGAATGAATTTTCAAAGTTTTTTGAAAATCACCCATCGAAAATTGACTTCTATACTTTTAATGATTTCAAAAAATATTTCAACATGTTTGCTCTAAAAACTTTTTCATTTTTGAAAAATCTTGAAAAATCATTTTCATACTTAGTATTTTTAAAGCAATTTTCGAAAGTTTTTTTTTAAAAAAGTACTTAAGCTTTTTCAAAAGAAAGATAATTTTTTTTCAAAAAGCTTAAAGTATTTATTGTTTTTCAAAAAGACAACTTAGTCTCTGAACTATTTAAATCATAAAAGACTAAGTCCAGTTTTTGAAAAATGTTTGATCAAGGGGGAGATAACTGGTGAAGGGGGAGAGCTCAAAATAAGATTATATTTCTCCTGTTCAATATTGTTTTGTTTAATGTTGTTTTTAGTTTATCATTGAACTAGGTTGCCATAATCAAAAAGGGGGAGATTGTTGGTGCCGGAAGCACCAGATCAAAACGTGTTTTGATAAGTGCAAAGGGTTCAAGTTAAGTTGGTTTGTGTGTACTGATGAACTTGTGATGCTTGTAGGAAAGTCCTAGGTGAGCTAGGAAAGATGTCTTGACGTGAAAGGTTGAGCAAGAAGTCCTGGTCGGGGATCGAGCAATGAAGACTTGGTGAGTGAAGTCGAGCACGAAGTCTTGGTCCGGGGGACCGAGCAGAAGAGTTTTGCCAAGTGGGGATTGCGGACAGGAGTCGAGACGAGTCGAGGTTGAACGTAGTTGAGTTCCTGGTTCTCGATGGCAGAGCAAAAGTCCAACTAGAGGAGCCAGTTGGCAAAAGGTAAATACTCCTGAGAGGGAATAGTAGGCATCAGTCCGACCTAGGGTTTCAGGTGAAACATTAAAGTTAGGACCAAGATAGTGTTGAGGCAATCGACCCTTAAATGATTGGAAGATCATGGTTTTGATGTGTGTGGTTGAATATGTTTAAGGTTAGAGTGTTATGTTGTATTTGATGTGTGTGATTGAGTTTGCAGGACTTGGAGAATCACACATGGTGGACATATCCGAGGGACAAGAGCCGAGGGAGGAGAGCTCCAAGGGCAAGCAAGGAAGTGGACTTCAAGGGCACACGTGAAGGCTGGCATGGAGGCAAGTCAAGGGAAGACTTGCGTGCGCATCCGAGGGACGATAGCCAGAGGAAGATGACTTCAAGAGGCAAGCCAAGGGAGCAGACCTGAAGGCATATGTGAAGGAGAAGGTCCAAAGTGGCTGGAGCTGAGCTGTGAGGCAGGGCAGTCGACTGCCAAAACCCACAGAAAGTTTGCGGTCTCGGACCAGTCGACTGCCCTTGGGGCAGTCGACTGGTATACCCCGAAAACTAACCGTTGGATAGCAATTAATGCTAGATCAGTCGACTGCCCTTGGGGCAGTCGACTAGTGCGAGGCTGGACAGACTGTGAGTCTGTCCTGTTCACCTATAAAAGGAGCACCTTTTTGCACGAGCACGGCACGGTTCCGTATAGTATCGAAGTGATGCTCGTCTGTAGAGTGATTCTTGCTTTCTCTCTCGTATTTCAACATCTGTATAGAGGAAGATCATGCTGTAAAGCTTTCTCCACCTTAAGGAGACTTTTCGATATTGAAAAGTGGTGCTCGTGGCGTGGATCCTAGGACTAGTCACCCATCTGGGTGGATACCAAGTAAACGATAAGTGTTAGCATTGTCAATTCTATAGAGATCCAAGATCCGAAAAAGTACATTCACCCCCCTTCTGCACACCATAAACGATCCTTCAGTTGCTATCAGAGCCGGTGCGTTTCGGAAGAACTAACCGTCAACCGAAACAAATTCAATGGCGTTTCAAGAGGGATACTCTACCACACGACCACCTTTCTTCGGCGGGAACGACTTCATATACTGGAAAGGTAGGATGCAGTACTACCTTATGAATGACATTGAAAACTGGATAAGTGTTGTAGATGACTTCGAGGTGCCCATCAATGAAAGAGGAGACCCAACACCGATGAGATCATGGTCAAAGGAGGTGATGAAAAGGGTGCAATCCAATGCCAAGGCCACCACCACACTGCAGTGCGGGCTCTCGAAGGAGCAACTGAACAAGGTGGGGTCATTTAAGAGCGTCAAGGAACTGTGGGATAAATTGGTGGAATTGAACGAGGGGTCAAATGAGTCCAGAAGAGCCAAGAAGGACGTGTTGGTGGCCCAACTACAATCCCTTTCCATGAAGAGCAACGAGACCGTCAGCCAGCTACATGGAAGGGTAAAAGAAGTGATCAATGAACTCCATGTGATTGGAGAGAAGATCGAGAACTGGGACATCGTCAGGTATGTGTTACAAGCCTTCCCGAGAACCACCTTGTGGGCATCCATGGTTGATGCATACAAGGTATCGAGGGATTTGTCAAATGTTAAATTAGATGATCTTTTCTGTGAATTTGAGCTACACGAGCAAGCTAATGTCTCGGCAAAAGAGAAAGGTATTGCTTTTGTTGCAGAAAAGGAGAAGAAGAAGAGGAAGGAGAAGAAGAAGGCTGTCTACTCATCCTCATCAGATTTAGAAGAATTCAGCGCCTCCTTGGATAGCGATCAAGAGGCATTAATGGTAAGAAAATTTCGTAGAGCTTTTAAAAGTTTATCTAACAAGTCCTATGCTAGGAAAGGGGCCGAAGGTAAGGGTACGGACCAAGGACATAATATGCTACAACTGCCACCAAGAGGGACATATGAAGAACGAGTGTCCTCAATTGAAGAAAAGGGATGACAAGAAGGAGGAGAAGAAGAAGAGTGACAAGAAGAAATCAAAGGGAAAGGAGAAGGGTGCCACCAACCTCAAGGCAACTTGGGATGATTCCTCATCCTCAGAGGAAGAAGAAGAGCAAGTCTCCCACTTTGCTCTTATGGCACAAGATCACGCGGACTCATCGGACGATGAACGAAGCTCAAGTAGTGAAAATGAGAACTCCTCTACTTCATCATCAGAGTCAGAAGCTTCGGTAAGTGAGGTATACCGCTTACCCTCCTCTACTTTAGTGAAAATAATTTCTAGCACGAACATGGACTTAGCTAAGGCTAGAAGTAAAGTTAAGGATCTAAAGGAAGAAATTGCCATGCTTAGAGTAGAGTCTACTAAACATAAAGATTTGCATGCTAGCTCTAGTGAAACTCATTAAAATGTTAAAATGTTTAGAGTATCCTCCAATTGGATTATGGATTGAGATCAAATTTGAGTTAAACTCAACCACATTTGGATAAAATATTAATTCATTAAAATGTTTAATGAATTAATAAGAGAGGAAGATGGAGAGTTTCTCACCATTAGAGTGTTACATGAAAAGTTAGAGAGTTACATTAAAATGTTTAATGAAGAGAAGTTTAAAAGGCAAAAACTCCTCATTATATGAGTATAAAAGAGTTTTTCCCTTGTCATTTGGAGGACAACTTGTCATTTTCTTTCCCCTCTTCCTTCTCTTCTCCATCTTGGCCGAAACCCACATCTTGGGTTCTTGGTGTTTTGTGAACTACCTCAAGTTGCTAGCACAACTAAGGTAGTTCTTCTCCGAAGTAGGGATATCGTGTTCGTGTGGATACGAATAGAGGCATGAACACTTGAACGTGCAAGAGATTCGGCGGTGCTTGGACGAGCGGGATAAACATAAGGGCAAGCTCCAAAGGTATACGCTTTAGATAGATCTATTAGATAGATAATTTCGTACGAGTTTTTCATTCGCATGGATCGCTCGAGGGATCTTGTTTCCGCTGCGTTTTTGTGTTTATGTCGCCTGAATATCCCGACAGTACCTACCCAAGAAAGGCTTCAATTGATAAGGATATAGAAGAGGTCCAACCCCTTGCCCAAAGAATCCAAGGCCTACATTTGGAGGGCAATGAGCAAGGGGGAGTAAGAAGTACCCTAGAGGATGAGGAAGAAGGAGTAAATGAACTCACAACCGCTAGGCCCTTGAGACATCACCATGATCACCCTATTGACCAAATAGTGGGTGATGTAACTCAAGGAGTAAGGACTAGGTCCTATTTTAGGGATCAAACTAGTCAAATAGCTCAAATCTCCCAATTAGAACCCAAGTCCATTGATGAAGCATTGGGAGATGTTGACTGGGTTTTAGCCATGCAAGAAGAGCTAAATCAATTTGAGATGAGTGAAGTTTGGGAGTTAGTTCCAAGGCCCATTGATTGTACCATTGTAACCAAAAGATGGGTCTTTAGGAACAAACTAGATGACCAAGGTAAAATCACTAGGAACAAGGCTAGATTGGTAGCTAGGGGGTTTAACCAAGTTGAGGGACTAGATTATGATGAGACTTATGCCCCCGTAGCTAGGTTAGAATCAATTAGAATTCTACTAGCCTATGCCGCTCACATGGGTTTCACACTCCACCAAATGGATGTGAAGTCAGCATTCCTTAATGGGATCATCAAGGAAGAGGTTTATGTAGAACAACCCCCTGGGTTTGAGGACCCTAACTATCCAAGACACATTTACAAATTAAGAAAAGCCTTATATGGATTGAAACAAGCTCCCCGGGCTTGGTATGAGTGGCTTTCTTCATTTTTAGTGTCTAAGGGGTTTAGGAGAGGAACAATTGACCCTACATTGTTCCTAAAATCTAAGGATAAGGACATATTTCTTGCCGTCGTCTATGTAGACGATATCATTTTTGGGTCAATAAATAATGACTTCCTACAAGAATTCATCAAGTGTATGGAAGATGAATTTGAGATGAGTCTTGTAGGAGAGTTAACCTTTTTTTTCGGCCTTCAAGTTAAGCAAACAAATGAAGGGACACATGTCTTTCAAATAAAATATGCTAAGGAGATGTTAAAGAAATTTGGTTTAGAAAATGCTAAGGTAGCATCTACACCCATAGGAACCAATGTTAAAATGGATAGTGACATTGAAGGGAAAATGGTAGACTCTAAGCAATATCGAAGCATTATTGGTAGCCTCCTATACCTAACCGCTAGTAGACCCGACATACTCTTTGCGGTAGGTATGTGTGCAAGGTACCAATCTTGTGCCAAAGAGTCTCATTTAGTTGTAGTCAAGAGGATCTTAAGGTATGTAAAAGGCACCCTCAATGTCGGACTTTGGTATCCTAGAACCCCTAATGTTGATCTAATTGGATACACCGACTCTGACTATGCGGGTTGTAAGCTAGATAGGAAGAGTACTAGTGAAGGGTGTCAATTTCTTGAGTCTTCCTTAGTTAGTTGGAGTAGTAGGAAACAACCATGCGTTGCCCTATCAACAACGGAGGTGGAATATGTGGCAATGGGTGGGTGTGTTTCCCAACTCCTTTGGATCATGCACACCTTAGAGGATTATGAGCTGCATTACACCAAGGTCAAAGTCTTGTGTGATAATGTGAGTACAATCAATTTGACCAAAAATTCGGTTCACCATGCTAGGACAAAACACATTGAAGTGAAACATCACTTCATTAGAGACCATGTGGCAAGGGGAGACATAGAGCTACACTATGTTAAATCAAAGTCAAACCTAGCCGACATCTTTACCAAGCCTCTTCCCGAATCGGAGTTTACATCCTTAAGAAGAGGTCTTGGAATGTGTTTTGTGGAAGTTTAGGATGAATGTGGTGATATTAGTCTTGAAAAAAAGGGTGCTTGATCCATTAGGGTGATACATTTGGTTCACTTGTGCTTGTGGCACATTGTTGGACCATTAGAAGTATCAAAATATGAAAACTGGACCAACTATGGGGAAGACAAGTATTTAATCAATGGACACTTTGCCCAACGATCATAGTTGGACATTTTAAACCCTTGAAAACTATTTTATGTTTTATATACTTTGCCATGTATTTAAAAGTCACATGATTGCAAAATTGGATTCAAAGTTTGATACAAAATGTAGTGGTTTTCAAAACTTTTGGATTTTTATCAAAAGTCATGCACGTTTGAAATTTTATATGCACTAATATTTTTCCCTCATAGAGTATATCATTTCAATCATGTATGCAAAATTTTACAATTTTTAGAATTTTTTGGGGGTTTCTGAAATTCGGCAGAAATGCTGAAAAATCAGACTGATGGCGTATCAGTCGACTACCCCATTGCCAGTCGACTGGCACGACCAATTTCAGCTACTGGGAGAAATTTCAAAAATCCATCTTTCTCACACTTGATGTCATAGGGTTTGGTTGCTTGAGGCAATCATTTTGAAGGTGTCAAAGGGGGAGAATGGGTGGTTTAAGTTTGAATTTTAACTTAAAATGGATGGTTTTAGGTATTTTTTCTAACTTAGACCTTGAAAGGTTAAAAATAGGGAGAAGACATGGATTAAGGGGGAGGTACTTCTTAGGTTCTTATATGTCTTATATTTATAATGTTGCTGTTGTTATGAGGAAACTTAATTTGAATTATGATTGAAATTGAAAATTGGGAGAAGACATAGGTTAAGGGGGAGGTTAACCTTAGGGTTACTATGTCTCATGCTTTTTCAATTGCTATCTTTTGCTATTGTTTATTGTGGCTGTTATTTATCTCTAACATAAACATATTGCCACGCATCAAAAAGGGGGAGATTGTTGAGGCAATCAACCCTTAAATGATTGGAAGATCATGGTTTTGATGTGTGTGGTTGAATATGTTTAAGGTTAGAGTGTTATGTTATATTTGTTGTGTGTGATTGAGTTTACAGGACTTGAAGAATCACACATTGTGGACATATCTGAGGGACGAGAGCCGAGGGAGGAGAGCTCCAAGGGAAAGCAAGGAAGTGGACTTCAAGGGCACACGTGAAGGGTGGCATGGAGGCAAGTCAAGGGAAGACTTGCATGCGCATCCGAGGGGCGATAGCCAGAGGAAGACCACTTCAAGAGGCAAGCCAAGGGAGCAGACCTGAAGGCATATGCGAAGGAGAAGGTCCGAAGTGGCTGGAGCTGAGCTGTGAGGCAGGGCAGTCGACTGCCATTTAGGCAGTCGACTGCCAAAACCCACAGAAAGTTTACGATCTCGGACTAGTCGACTGCCCTTGGGGCAGTCGACTGGTATACTCCGATAACTAGCCGTTGGCAAGCAATTAATGCTAGACTAGTCGACTGCCCTTGGGGCAGTCGACTGGTGCGGCGCTGGACAAACTGCAAGTCTGTCCTGTTCACCTATAAAAGGAGCACCTTTTTGCACGTGCACGGCACGGTTTCGTACAGTGTCGAAGTGCTGCTCGTCTGTAGAGTGATTCTTGCTTCCTCTCTCGTATTTTTGCATCTGTAAAGTGGAAGATCTTGCAGTAATGGTTTCTCCACCTTAAAGAGACTTTTCGATAGTGAAAAGTGGTGCTCGCGGCGTGGATCCTTGGACTAGTCACCCATCTAGGTGGATACCAAGTAAACGATAAGTGTTAGCATTGTTTTAATTCCTTTGCATTTTATTTCTGCTGCGCTAACAATTCTGTAGAGATCCAAGATCCGAAAAAGTGCATTCACGCCCCTCTGCACGCCTTAAACGATCCTTCAGACAACACTGGTTGTAATCCATACTTGCATTAAATTCTATTTATATTATTGTATGGAACTAACCCTTGTTGCAGCTGAGATGTTGTACCAGTTGGACTAGGGCACCTGAATGGGACTCAGGCACCTGGGAGCTGGCAGCCGGTGGCTGAGATGGTGCAACGGTGGAGAGTGTTGAGTGGAGGAGCCACGATGGCACTCAGGCGCTTGAAAGGGATTAGGGTGCCTGAGCCAAGATAGAGTTTGACTGCGCAGCAGATAGAGTTGTCGCCCGAGACGGTGTGACTAAGGCGCCTGAAAGGCTACTATATAAAGGGGTTGAGGCAGCACCCAGAACATAAATTCATACTCTGTGATCAGTCTTTTTTTTGTGTGCTACGCGATTAAAGTGTCGACAATGCTGAACTGTAATCCGACACTCCGAGCCAAGAAATTCAACTCATTCAAGGAGTTCGGTATATTTTCGTTAATTTTTGCACACTAAAGTATTGTAATCTATACATTCATTTGACTATTAGTGATTGCCCAATGCAAACGATCATGGATTGTGGGCCTTGCAGTAGGAGCCGATTAAGACTCCAAAGCAAGTAAAACTGACTTGTGTTAGCGTGCATGTTTTGTTTTCTGCTGCGTACTTGATTGTTTTAAAATCTAAAGTTTTGATAAGCAATATTCACCACCCTCCTCTATCGCTCATCTCGATCCTACAATAGGAAATCCTTATTTGTTTTGTTAGATGCATTAATTTTATCTTTTAAATATAGGTTAACACTATGATTTGATTGAACCATGTGTTAGATTCAAGTTTAACAATTAGTAATTTGAAACTAGATTTCAATAATTAGCTTCCATGTCTTGGCGAGGCACGAGGGCCTTCTTAGTTATCGGAGCAACAACCCTTTCCTAGACAAAGCCTTTTAAAGAAATTCTATTTCAAGATTACTCTTTGAGAAACCCTAGACTAACTAGTTATCGGGTCTACTTAGTTATCGGATGAAGCAAGGTAGCTTTGGCTAGTTCCATCGGACTAAAAAGACCAAATAGGGTATGTCTTACCCTACTTGACTAGGCAGGCTTCCCTAACGTACTATTATCTCGCCCCAACCTAATACTAGATTGTTCAAGTTTCAATCAAGTCAGATCCTTATCTAACCATTTCTAACCTAACCATGGCTTTTTACAGAAAGTTAATAAACAATCATCAAGCAAAAATTCAGTAAAACATGTAAAAGATTATCTAATTATGTATATAGTTTTTCTATGGGCTCCCCCTGGACTGAAGCCTCGATATTTATTATCTAAGATGTGAATCTTTTCCTTGGGGATCCAATACTGATTTGATCCAGCATGATTAAACTAACAAAATTTTGGGACCCATGCTTGGACACAAGTTCAAGTTTGGTTCAAAACAGAATAGTAGGATCTGTAATACGAGTTGGTTTGGTAACCATGTCCGAATTGGTTTAGAACGGACTTCAATTTTCCAAGAATCATGTCATGATTTTTGCAACCTGAAGTAAATCATTCCAATGCAACTCAAAGTTCCTTCACTTGAGTTTTCAAGTAGGATTTCTCTTTCTCAAGTTTTTGGACTTGAGTTGAGGATCCTTCCAGAACTGACTCAGTTAAGGATCTTGAGTTGACCTCCTACTTAAGGACTTTGACTTCCTATCGAAGGGATTCAACCCAAACGTTGGCTTTGGCCAACTTGCGAGACAGATAAGAAATTAAATCATATAGTTGGGATTCTAGATATCCTCTTACCGTGATTTGTCTATCTTTCGATATTGATAGTTTCCCGCTTCCTCCGCTTTCTTTCGGTTCTAGCTTTGACTCGGTGTCGAGTTCTTCCAAGGCCGTTAGTGCGAGAAGGTTGTGTTGGATAGCTTGGCGGGTTTCCTAAGCGAATACTTGGCCGTCCATGGGAAACCTCTCCATATCTACAGATTAAAAAATTTAATCCGAATGGAGACCTATCTCCCAAACGACCGTCTCGTCGCCGTACTAATTGATTCGAGTTACAACATGGCCAAACATGATGTTCAAGCCATGTAACTCGCCTAACCAATTAGTCGCAAAAAAGACGACGAGTGGATCGCCAGTTTTTATGTTTATTATCGGGGTCCAAAATAATTAATTATCATCATTAATTAACAAATAATTATGAGCAAGGTAATTAATTAAAACAACATGAAATGATAGAAATCAAAGGAGCCATCAGAGAAAATATACCTCTCGTTACCTTATGACTTCTATTGTATGACCCTCCCCTCTTGGACATCGTGTGGGCGACGATTGTAACGCCCGCCCTTATATCTACTCTAAAGGCGGGGTTACGGGTCCATACATTCATATCATTTACCATATTAAGCATGTATATCAAGTAGAAACAATTACAATGCAAGAAGAGTAGTAAGCATGCTTGTTGAGGACTAATTTACCAAGCAAGGTTTCGGATATCAACATGCATATACAACATAATAGGAAGATCATTTAACTTCGTAATTTACTGATCTAAACATGGTTTGAGCAAGATAGAGCATGGAATGATCTAAAACATAATCTACTGCAAGTGATCCAATTAAACAGCTAAGCATAACATTGAAGGAGAGGAAAACAAGGCATTGGGCAAGGGGCATGGGTCCCGGCACCTATGGGCAGCCGGCCCTCCTCTCAACCCAACCCTCATTTCAAGCATCAATAAATACACTATAGCATGGAATCTCAAGTAGGAATGTAGCATGAGTTATCTATCCTTAGACACATGCATAAGAAGCATTCATAAGCAACAGGAAATAGGAAATCTATAGCATTTCACTTAGCATGCATACAACAAGAATTAGACATGTAAGAATCCGGGCTTACTCGTAAAAATCCATATCGATACATCATATCATGTACACAGTAATCAAGATAGAATTATAAGCATCACATCAAATATTTCTAAGTGCTTTACAGAACAAGATCCTCACATAATGAGAAAATGCTTTTCAAAAGGTTCCATAAAGGTAAGTACTTAAAAATATAGTATCATCTAGGGCCCAGTTGTAGTACCACATCAAGCGCGTTCCCTAATGAGTTGGGGTAGCGAGCCACCAATCCAATTAGGGCAGGACCCTTCCGTCCTACCAATGCCATCACCTTCAGTTAACATGTACATTGGATTTTGTTTAACGACCCCCTTCCGAGTCGGGTACACAACTTCCAAAGTAAAGTATCTTAACATGCAATTACACATATATGTATATGCTTAAAGGTACTCCTAATAACATCTTAAAGGGACACACCACTCATCAAGGGTGCTCATGATCCCCTAGGGACACACCACACATTTTGGGGTGCTCTTGATCCCAGTTTCAGTAGAGTATCCTTTTTCAAGCAAATTATCAAACACATCATGTTCATGTCATAAGGGTGCCCCATGGGCTATAAGGCATGCTTTTATACCTAACAAGATAGGTCACATAAATTATACACACATCATATAAGTGGTAGCATGCTTCATGGTTTCATTAAGTACTTCCCAACCCTAGAACCATGGTTGGCCGAAAGTCAAGGGTAGGGAATTCTTTTGGTTTTTCAATCAAGCATTCATTCAAGCATTTCTACAAACACCTCAAGTGCATTTCATGTTAACAATTGAAACATGGTTTATACCTCAAAGTGGGGTTAGCTTCCACTAACCCTAATTTACAAGGGGTGGCCGAATGGTAAGGTGGGGGTTTTTAGGGTTTTTGGACAAGTCATCATTCACAAAACAATACACATGTATACAACATTTATTTAGCATGCATGGCATGCATCAAGAAGTGATTCACTTCACAACCCCAAAGAAACCAAGTCTTGGCCGAAACCTTGTAGGGTATCTGTAACGACCCGGAAAATTCTCTTAATATTCTATGAAAATATAGAGCATGTTTAGATAATTTTTGAAGGATCTAGAAGTATTGATACGAGCTTTGGGCTAGAAAATTCATGTTTTCTCATTTAAATTGAGAAAACTAAGTACTAATGGGCCTTATATGGGCCTTTCTAGTACCATAATTATCCGTGGATTTTAGGTAAAAGTTAGTATAAATATAAATAGGATTTAATTGGATATATTAGCATGATTTTGGGTAAATATTAGTCTAATTTCCCCATTTAAATAAAGAGATTTGGTACTAATGGGCTTTAAATAGGCTCCAAAAATGGGTATTAATTGGGTAAAATTAATATAAATATAAAAGAATTTTATTTAGGAATATTGGCAAAATTATGGGTCATTTTTGGAGAATTTTCGAAATAAAAGGGGAATTTTCGAAAATAAGAAAAAGGATTAAATAAAATAAAATAAAATAAAATAAAAAATAAAGGTGCATGGGCCAAGGATGGAACCTTGGACCTCTTGGACAACAATGAATGCATTAACCAACTCACCTAGCAAGGAATTCTTGTGAGGAAAGGAAGTGAATGGTGGTTAAATGGTAGAGGAAGATGAAGGGCCATAGAAAACTCTTCATTCACCACCTTAATGGTTGATTAATAAGGGGGTTTGGGAGTTTCATTCTTCATGCCATCAAGTGCATTTGCTCCTCTCTTCCTTCTCCATTCTTGCCGAGCACTCAAGGAGGACTTCTCCCTTGAGAAAACTTCACAAAAAGTCTCATCCTCCAAGATCTAAGGTCTTCTCAAGTTTCCAAGGACTAGGTGTGGTCAAGTCTTCTTCCTTCTTTCCATCCAAGGTCTAAAAATCAAGAAATCTAAGGTAAGACTCCCTCACCTGTGGTATAATAGTTACCAACATTTTCCATGATTTTTGGCTGGATATATGGGTGGGTTTCGGATTTAATGTTGAAGGGAAACAAAATCCAGGTTTCTATGGTTCAAAGGTTTCGGCCAGCATGTTTTAAAGGTCCATAATTATTCTAAAAATCATGATATATTATTTTATGTTCCCTTATGATGCTTAGAAGTTAATTGAAATTTTTGGGGATTTTTGGCATGATATATGGGTTAGTTTCGGATTTAATGTTGAAGGGAAACAAAATCCAGGTTTCTATGGTTCAAAGGTTTCGGCCAGCATGTTTTAAGGGTCCATAATTATGCTAAAAATCATGATAATATTATTTGATGTTCCCTTATGATGTTTAGAAGTTAATTGAAATTTTTTGGGGATTTGTGGCATGATATATGGGTTAGTTTCGGATTTAATGTTGAAGGGAAACAAAATCCAGGTTTCTATGGTTCAAAGGATTCGGCCAGCATGTTTTAAAGGTCCATAATTATGCTAAAAATCATGATAATATTATTTGATGTTCCCTTATTATGTTTAGAAGTTAATTGAAATTTTTGGGGATTTTTGGCATGATATATGGGTTAGTTTCGGATTTAATGTTGAAGGGAAACAAAATCCAGGTTTCTATGGTTCAAAGGTTTCGGCCAGCATGTTTTAAAGGTCCATAATTATGCTAAAAATCATGATAATATTATTTTATGTTCCCTTATGATTTTTATAAGTTAATTGAAATTTTTGGGGATTTTTGGCATGATATATGGGTTAGTTTCGGATTTAATGTTGAAGGGAAACAAAATCCAGGTTTCTATGGTTCAAAGGTTTCGGCCAGCATGTTTTAAAGGTCCATAATTATGCTAAAAAATCATGATAATATTATTTTATGTTCCCTTATGATGTTTAGAAGTTAACTGTAATTTTTGGGAATTTTTAGAGTACCTAGGACACCCTAGGGTCTCGGCCAACATGAAGGAAGCAAAACCCAGAACTTTAAGTTCAAGGGTTTCGGCCAGCATGTTTTAAAGGTCTAAAAATATGTTAAAAATCATGATAATGTTATTTACTATTTCCTTATGATTTTTAGAAGTTAAGTATAATTTTTGGGAATTTTTGGAGTACCCTAGAGACCCTATGAGTTTCGGCCAACAACAAGGAAAGGAAACCAAGAACCCTAGGTTTGTGGGTTTCGGCCACCATGATTTTGGGGTCTATAATTATGCCAAAAATCTTGATGATGTTGATTAATGTTCCCTTATGATGTGTAGTAAGTAAATATAATTTTTGAGAATTTTTGGGGTACCCTAGAGTACCCTAGGGTATAGGTAATTAGGAGGTATGCTTAAGTAAGGTGGAGGAATACCATGTTAACTAAACCTATAGCTTATATGTCATGAAATATACGTTAGGTCATAGAATGTTTAGACATATGCCATGATTTAGGAATGATATGTATGTATGACATGATGTATGAATGATATGTATGTATGTCATGTCTTATGAATGATATGAATGTATGCCATGCTTGTGTGTGTATGCCATACTATATGAATGATGTGTACCTATGCCATGTCTAATAATGGAAACGATGAATGAAGGCTAAGTATGATGAATGAATGAATATGCTATGAATGATGATGCCTTTAAGGCATAATGATGATGAAAGAATGATGAATGAATGTATATGCTAAACGGCACGGTCGATGGTCAACGGTACGACGGTCATAAGGACCGGTAAATGGGCCGGTAGACGGGCCGAGCCGTAACAAGTTATGTTATGATAAAGATGCCATGAATGTCTTATGAATAATGAAGCATGAAAAGTATTTTACTTTATGAATGGGCTTGTACCGGACCGATGTATGGGTCCAAGGGATGGGCACCTTAAGAACGCCCCGGTTCTGGACTACCGACTATGCTATCCACGGTTCTGGCACTACCGAAGCTGTGCAACAGGGATGGGCACCTTAAGAACACCTCGGTTCGGGGACTACCGACTATGCTGTCCTTACCCTAGTAGGTCGAGGCTAGCTACCTCGTATTTACTTAGGGATGCGCGCTTATGATGTATGTATGTGGTACAAGCCAGGGCCCAATGCATGTTATGATTATGTTCAAGTATTTAAAAGCATGTTTTCAAGATTAAGCATCCTTATATATATATATGCACAGTTGCTACATGCATCCATTTATGCTATGCATTATGTTATGAAAAGTATGTTTACGAAAAATATGTTATGAAGATATGTTCATGCCATGATTTTATTTATGTTTATGCCATGATTTTATTTATGTGTATGCCATGATTTTATTTATGTTTATGCCATGATTTTATTTATTTTTATGCCATGATTTTGTTTATGTTTATGCCATGATATTATTTAAGTTTATGCCATGATATTATTTAGGTTTATGCCATGATGTTATTTATGTTTATGCCATGATTTGATGCTAGTTTAGAATGCCATGCTTTAATTATGTTTATGATAGTTTAGGATGCCATGATTTTATCTATGTTTATGTTAGTTTAGGATGCCATGATTTTATGCTAGTTTAGAATGCCATGCTTTACATATGTTTATGATAGTTTAGGATGCCATGACATTATCTATGTTTATGTTAGTTTAGGATGTCATGATTTTATGCTAGTTTAGGATGCCATAGTTTAATTATGTTTATGTTACGTTAGAATGCCATTATTTTGTTCATGCTCATGCTAGTATGGGATGCCATGATTGTAATTAGATTTATGCCATGATTTTATTTATGTCTATATCAAGTATTATGCCATGCTATGATTGTTTACGATGTTTATGTTATGTCAATAATTATGTCATACCCGAATGTTTATGGTTATGTTTATGCCATGCTATGAATGGGGTGAAGCTATGTCCATGACATGTCAAATGAATGCTAAGTGATGCTAAGGATGATGTTCTAAGTAAAGCGCTAAGAGTGCTAATGTTTCATATGTTTATGATTAAGTGACGGACGGTTTTAGTGAGTAGGAAAGAGTCTTACTAAGCCTGTGTGCTTATAGTTTTATTTTCTTATACCGCAGATCACGCAAAGGAACAGTAAGGAAGCAGCAGGAGGGCTTTGCAGAATGTGTGTGATAGTGACTTGGCCAAGAGACCATATGTTCGCTTGCCTTATGATAGAACCTTACCTTTACTACTAAGTACTTGAATATGACTATGACTCTATGATATGATGCTAAAGTATGACAGAATGCTAAAGTATAACATGATGCTAAGTATGACATGATGCTAAGTATGTTATGATGCTAGGAATGGTAGAAAGTGCATGTAGGTGTAAGTTTAAAGTTTTCCGCTGCGTTATGATGTCTACATGCCCTATGTATGTTAACGTAACACCGCTTTATGGTGGTCAAAGAAAAAAAAAAGCGGGTGTTACAGTACCAAACCCTAATTTTTGTCCTCCCAAAATTGGGGAACACACCACATATGTATATGTAAAGCTCCCAAAGGTACAAGCATGCATCAAGGGTGGATTAAAATCCCCTCTCTTGGACCTCCAAGCATAGGGTGGCCGAAACCTTCCCCAAGGAAGGTCCTTGTGATTTTTCAAAAGAATAAAACAAGTAAACATTCAATAGCAATTATGCTGTAGGCGAGAGGACACTTACATCCTTGCGCTGGAATTTCACCTTCTCTTTAAACCGTAGGGTACCCTAGACTTGGAGGGCAAGTGAAAATCCTTTCTTTTCAAATTTTCTCTAGGGCTCCTTGGACTTGGTAGAGGGCAAGGTACTTGGACTTTCCTCCTTGCAATTGCCCTAGGGTTAGAACCCTAGGGTTGGAATTTCGGCAACAAGAAGGGGGGGGGGGTGCTAGTCTCGGCAAGGGAAGAGGAAAAGAGGAAGGAAGAATGAAAAACTTCTTTCTAACTTCCCTTCTCTTAATCCTATTTATACACCTCTTGTGAAGAGACATGTCTCTTCATTTTCCAAGCCTTAACAATCATGTCTCCCCTTCTCCTAACACGAAACACCCATTAGAACATTTGGTTAGGAAGAGTTAGTGAAAGTGATAGGTCCAAGGTTCGATCCTTGCATCCTCCACTTTGCACTTTCTTTTTATCACCTCTTGCTAACTCATTTTCAAGCCCAATAAGCCAAGCCCAATATACATTTCATGAATATGATATTTCATGCATTCATGACATTTCATTAATAAAATAGGTTCATGACATTTCATAAAATGTGATTGCATGAAATTTACATCATTTCATTATAAACATTTTTTTTCATACATCGTCATGATATTACATTGAAAATTTGGGGTGTTACAATCCCCCTCCCCTTATAGAAAGTTCGTCCCGAACTTAAAACAGTTCCGGGTACTTTGATCGCATCGTATCTTCCTGTTCCCAAGTGGCTTCTTCGAACTGCTCGTTCCGCCACAGAACCTTCACTAAGGGTACTTCCTTGTTCCTTAGCCTTTTGGCTTCCCGATCGAGGATCTGGATCGGGCGGCGTTCGGAACTGAGGCTCTCCTGTTCTTGCACTGGTGGGGGTTCCATCATTTGACTCGCATCAGGGGTACACTTCTTGAGCATCGACACATGGAAGACGTTGTGGATAGTCGCCATTTCTGGCGGTAGCTCCAGCTCGTAGGCCACTTTGCCTACTCGTCTCAAAATCTGATAGGGTCCCACGTATCGCGGACTCAGCTTCCCCTTCTTTCCGAATCTCATCACCCCTTTCATAGGGGATACCTTCAGGAATACCGAATCCCCAACCTCGAACTTGAGTGGTCGACGTCGTTTATCAGCGTAGCTCTTCTGCCGACTCTGAGCGGTCTCTATCCTCTGGCGTATATTCTTTATAGCCTGAGTGGTCTCATCAATAATATCGGTCTGGAGTCCCATCTCCCTCATTTCACCACTCTCATGCCAGCATAAAGGAGATCTGCATTTTCTGCCGTATAGTGCCTCGTACGGTGCCATCCCGATAGTAGCCTGATGACTGTTATTATAAGCAAACTCTGCCAGGCTCAGGTATCGACACCAGCTTCCCTTGAAGTCCAAGGTGCAAGCTCGTAACATATCTTCTAGTATCTGGTTTACTCGTTCAGTCTGCCCGTCAGTCTGGGGGTGAAAGGCTGTACTGAACTTCAGCTTCGTGCCAAGGGCCTTCTGCACGTGTCTCCAAAAATCAGAAGTAAATCGACCATCTCGGACAGAGACGATGGTCTTGGGAATCCCGTGTAGTCGGACAATCTCCTTGACGTACAGTTGAGCCAGCTGCTCAACTGAATAAGTCATCCTAATAGCCAGAAAATGCGCGGACTTGGTCAGTCGGTCCATAATAACCCATATACTATCATATCCATTCGTAGTCCGAGGCAGCCCTGATATGAAATCCATAGAGATGTCCTCCCATTTCCACTCGGGAATAGGTAGAGGCTGCAGAACTCCCCCAGGTCTCTAGTGTTCTGCTATGACCCTCTGGCAGGTCAAACACATGCTGATATAATGGGCTACATCTTTCTTCATGCCGGACCACCAAAATTTGCCCTTCAGATCTTGATACATCTTGGTAGACCCAGGATGCATCGCATAAGGTGTGCCGTGAGCTTCCTCG
>JAGFNQ010003278.1:75031-94589 GCA_024364735.1 Boesenbergia rotunda
AACTCACATTTCGAAAAATTTAGCATACAGTTGTTCTTTCTGAAGAATCTGTAATACTATACTCAGGTGCTCCGCATGCTCTTCGGAAGTCCTCGAATAGATAAGGATGTCGTCGATGAAGACGATCACAAATCTGTCGAGAAGTGCCGAGAAAATCCGATTCATAAGGTCCATGAATATTGCCGGAGCATTTGTAACTCCAAACGGCATCACTACGAACTCATAATGTCCGTATCTCGTCCGGAAAGCAGTTTTGGGTATATCCACATTTTTCACCCGGACTTGGTGATAACCAGACCTCAGATCGATCTTAGAGAAAATCGTTGCTCCCTTTAACTGATCGAACAGGTCATCTATCCTAGGTAGAGGGTACCTGTTCTTTATGGTCACATTGTTTAATGCCCGATAGTCGATACACATACGCATCGACCCGTCCTTCTGTGTCGCATGATCCATATTGGATGAATGAGATTTTATTTATTATACCAACCGAAATTTATTTTATTCATTCTTATAAGTCTACATACCAACTAGTCCACTCAGTGAGCAAGATGGGCTGCCGTGATGCCCAACATAAAGAATAACATAGCGACACCTACTATCTCCTCGCTCATCACCCTCTGGCCCACCTCAGGATCCTCAACTGTCCCCATCGGGTCCTCATCTTCAATCTCGAGAATTTCCTCGTCCGCTTCAAGGTCTTCCTCGAACATCTCCAGCAGCTCTGGATTCTCCTCGAAGAGTTCGAGGTCCTCCTCGAACGGCTCAGGGTCCTCCTCGAAGGGCTCGGGGTCCTCATCGACGGGCTCAGGATCCTCCTCGAAGGGCTCAGGATCCTCCTCAAAGGGCTCAGGATCCTCCTTAACCGGCTCGGGATCCTCCTCAGGGTCCTCCTCGGACGGCTCAGGGTCCTCCTCGGACGGCTCGGGGTCCTCCTCCGAGTCTCCCAGGTCCGCTGGGAACTCATGGCGAAGGAGCTGCCTACACAACCCCGTATAGGGCATACGGCATCTGTGCTGTCCCCAGATCTGATACGCCACCTCTCTGGCCCGGTTGGGCAAAGAACGGAGTAAAGCTCCGATCCTATGATCGTCCGTGGCTGGAAACCCTTCCCGCTCCAGTTTCCAGAAGAGCCGATCCAGGAATCCTATGGTGCCTTGAATCCCCAGAGTCGGCCAATCCCTAACCGTCTCTATCTGCTCCAGCAGCTCACAGCATCTCTCAGGGTAGTCCTCATGCAACATCTGGAATTGAAAAAAAAATGACATGGTTAGTACAAAACCATTCCTTTTTCAATTCGCAAATATATACAGAGGAAAACACACACCTAATCGGTGTGGTTTACCCTAGTGATTACTATATGTAACCACCCTCGTACCCTAAATTCTAGGTCATGAATAAATGCATATACGTTCACATATTTTACAGTTTCTAGTCATTGACTATCATACAGGTGATAATTGACTACATAAGCATTAATTCTACCTTCACTTGTTATGCAAGTATTAATCACCTTCATATCATGCCAGCATAAATCATCTCTATAGTTATACTGTACATGAAATAAATAAAGCGAGTTTAGAATTTCTTACTTGGAAGCCGCAGGAGGAAGCTTGATGTGTGTGTGGTGGAGGGGAAATCGGCTCTGATACCAACTTGTAACGCCCATGCTTGAAATCGGCAGGAGGAAGCTTGATGTGTGTGGTGATGGCTCGGGAAAGAACGAAAGATTCTATCTACCTTGTTTTTGTCTAGAATCTAAACTGCTTCCAATGAAAGATTGAAATTGTATTGCTATACTCTGAATGTGCGATGATCATGACTACTCTACTGTAATTAAGTTAGAGATATGGAACCTATGTCATGCTAGATAACACTATTATTAATGTCTAAACTTGGTAGTATGCATGCTAAGTAAAATGCTAGATATTTACTATTTTCTGTTTCTTATGAATGCTTCTTTTGCATGTATCTAAGACTAGATAACTCTTGCTATATTCTTACTTGAGATTCCATGCTATAGTGTGTTAAATGATCTTCCTATTAGGTTGTAAATGCATGTAGATATAAAAGAAATGAAAACCCTTGCTTGGTAAATTAGTCTTCAATAAGCATGCTTACTACATTTCTTTTATTGTAACTGTTTTGTTTGGATATACATGTTTAACATGATATAATGATATGAATGTATGGACCTGTAACCCCGCCTTTAGGGTAGATATAAGGTCGGGCGTTACAAGTTGGACAAACACCTTGTATACACTATCATGCAATATACTAAGCATAGAATACATCATGGTTAATCATACAACCTTAAGCCCTAATTTCCATGTTCATGGTCGAAACTTGTACAAGGGGGGAAAAAGCCTAATTTTGTCATCCCAACATGGAGGGAAATATCTATATATATATATATCCTAATTCCCAAGGGTCTCCTCATGCATTAGGGAGTAACCAAGGCCTCTCCCTTGGAGGTGGCCGAATGGTGTAGGGGTGCAAACCCTAGTGTTTCAAACAAGCAAACCAAAGGAATCATGTAACAACAATTACACTGCAGGCGAGAGAATACTTACATCCTTTCGCTTGAATTTTCTTCTTCTCTAAGATCTTAGGGTACCCTTGAAGAAGAAGAGGATGAGAGTTTCCCTTGTTAGCCTTCTCTAGAAACCTTGGCCCTAGTAGAGGGCAAGAACCTTCAATGGGTCCTCTTCCTTCCAACTCCCTAGGGTTAGAACCCTAGGGTTGTGATTTTCGAAAATGCAAAGGGAGAAGGAGTGGATTTCGGTGATGAGAGGGAGGAAGAAGAAGAAGAAGAGAAGAAGAGGAAGTTATTCCAACTTCCCTTATTTATACTTTTCTCATGAAAAGACATGTCTCTTCACTTCCCTAGCTTTTAACAAGCATGTTCCTTATTCCTTCTACATGAAATATTGCTTGGTTCATTGGTTATGACATGGTGAGTGCAACTAGGAGGTTCAAGGTTCAATCCACTTCCTCCTTTCTAGCTCTTCTTTTTATCACAATTTGCACCAACCCATATCAAAGCCCATTAAGCCAAGCCCATCATGAAATTTCATAATATTAATAATATTTCATGAATCTAATATTTTATGATAATATTTCATGATAATAATATTTCATGAATATAATATTTCATGATAATATTTCATGATAATAATATTTCATGCATATACTATTTCATGATAATATTTCATGATAATAATATTTCATGAATATAATATTTCATGCTAATATTTCATGATAATAATATTTCATGAATATAATATTTCATGCTAATATTTCATGATAACAATATTTCATGAATAATAATATTTTATGTATTCATGACATTTCATAGCATGTGATTGCATGAAATTTATATCATTTCATTATAACCATTTTCATACATTGTCATGATTTTACATTGACAAATTTGGGGTGTTACACCCTGGGGCAGTCGACAGGCCTAGTCATTAATTGCTAGCCAACGGCTAGTTTTCAGAGTATACCAGTCGACTGCCTCTGGGCTAGTCGACTGGTAGAAGGCTGAAAACCTTCTGTGAGTTTTGGCAGTCGACTGCCCTCTGGCCAGTCGACTGCCCACTCACTCCCAGCCAGTCTTCACATAGTCCTTCTTGTATGCCTTTAGGTTCACTCCTTGGCTTGCCCCTTGAAGTTATCTTCCTCTGGCTCTCGTCCCTAGGATGCGCACACAAGCCTCCCTTGGCTTGCCTCCATGCCACCCTTCACGTGTGCCCTTGAAGTCCACTTCCCGGCTTGCCCTTGGAGTCCTCCTCCCTCGGGTCTCGTCCCTCGGATATGTCCACCATGTGTGATTCTCCAAGTCCTGCAAACTCAATCACACACTTCAAATACAACATAACACTCTAACCTTGAACATATTCACCCACACACATCAAAACCATGATCTTACAATCATTTAAGGGCCGATTGCCTCAACAATCTCCCCCTTTTTGATGTGTAGCAATATGTTTAAGTTTAGAGTTAAATAACAACCAACAATAGCAATAGTTAAAGACAACAATTGAAAAAGCATAAGACATAGTAACCCTAAGAGGTAACCTCCCCCTTAATCCATGTCTTCTCCCATTTTCAATTCTAATCATAATCCAAGTTAAGTTTTCACTTAACACTAAACAACATTAAAAAAATATAAGACATATCAAAACCTAAGAGGTAACCTCCCCCTTAATCCATGACTCTTTTCCCATTTTTAATCATCCAAGGTCTAAGTTAGACAAAATACCTTAAACCATCCATTTCAAGTCAAAATTCTAACTTATACCACTCATTCTCCCCCTTTGACACCATCAAAATGATTGCCTCAAGCAACCCAATCCTATGGAATCAAATGAGAGAAAGTTGGATTTCTAGAAATTCTCACAGAAGCTGAAACCAATCGTGTCAGTCGACTGCCCATGGGGCAGTCGACTGATACTCTATCAGTGCCAAATATCAGCTTTTGTGCCGAAATTTAGAAACCTCTAGAAAATTCCAAAAAATTCCAAAAAATCTAAAAACTTGTAGACATGTTTGAAATGACATACTCTATCAACGAAAAATATTAGTCCATATAAAATTTCAAACATGCATGACTTTTGATAAAAATCCAAAAACCTTGATAACCACTAAGTTTTGTATCAAACTTACAATCTAATTTTGCAATCATATAACTTTCAAAAGCATGGCAAAGCATATAAAGCATAAAATGTTTTTCAAAGGTTTGAAATGTCCAACTATGATCTTTGGGCAAAGTGTCCATTGATTAAACACTTGCCTTCCCATAGTTGGTCTAGTTTTCATATGTTGATACTTCTCATGGTTCAACAATGTGCCACAAGCACAAGTGAGCCAAATGTATCATCCTAATGGATCAAGCACCCTTTTTCAAGTCTAATATTTCAAAGTTCATCCTATACTTCCACAAAACACATTCCCAGGCCTCTTCTTAAGGATGTAAACTCCGATTCGGGAAGAGGCTTGGTAAAGATGTCGACTTGGTTAGACTTTGATTCAACATAATATAGTTCTATGTCTCCACTTGCCACATGGTCTCTAATGAAGTGATGTTTCACTTCAATGTGTTTTGTCCTAGAGTGGTGAACCAGATTTTTGGTCAAGTTGATTGTACTTATATTATCACACAAGACTTTGACCTTGGTATAATATAACTCATAATCTTCTAAGGTGTGCATGATCCAAAGGAGTTGGGAAACACACCCACCCATTGCCACATATTTCGCCTCTGTTGTTGATAGGGCAACGCAGGGTTGTTTCCTACTACTCCAACTAACTAAGGAAGACCCAAGGAATTGACACCCTCCACTAGTACTCTTCCTATCTAGCTTACGACCCGCATAGTCCGAGTCGGTGTATCCAATAAGGTCAACACTAGGGGTTCTTGGATATCAAAGTCCGACATTGAGGGTACCTTTAACATACCTAAGGATCCTCTTGACTACAACCAAATGGGACTCTTTGGCACAAGATTGGTACATTGCACACATACCTACCGCAAAAAGTATATCGGGTCTACTAGCGGTTAGGTATAGTAGGCTACCAATCATGCTCCTATATTGCTTAGAGTCTACCATTTTACCTTCAAGGTCACTATCCATTTTCACATTGGTTCCTATGGGTGTAGATGCTACCTTAGCATTTTCTAAACTAAATTTCTTTAACATTTCCTTAGCATACTTAGTTTGAAAAACATGTATTCCTTCATCAGTTTGGTTAACTTGAAGGCCTAAAAAGAAGGTTAACTCTCCTACAAGACTCATCTCAAATTCATCTTCCATACACTTGATGAATTCTTGTAAGAAGTCATTATTTGTTGACCCAAAAATGATATCGTCTACATAGACTTGGGCAAAAAATATGTCCTAGTCCTTAGATTTTAGGAACAAAGTAGGGTCAATTGTTCCTCTCCTAAACCCTTTAGACACTAGAAATGAAGAAAGTCTTTCATACCAAGCCCGGGGAGCTTGTTTCAATCCATATAAGGCTTTTCTTAATTTGTAAATGTGTCTTGGATAATTAGGGTCCTCAAACCTGGGGCGTTGTTTGATGGCCACGAAGTAGATGTCACGAATAAGCCTCAAATTTAGATATTTAGACTGAAAACCCTAGCTTACGAGTTAAATGAGTAAAGGGGCCACAGGTCATGTTTTTCCTAGGGCTAGTTGAGTGAATGTTTGATTTAAGCTCGAATTTATGTGTCATTAAATGTTTTGGGTTTTCCAATAAGAACTAGGGTTTTGTTTTGCAATTATGAATGAAAATGTAGTGGAAATGAAATAGGCTTAAGTAAACAAACATAACTAGGAAATTGCAATTAAGGAACTTAACCAACTAGGAAATTAAGCAAGCCAATATGACTTTGCAAGGTTGAAGAATCAAACTAATATCAATTGCATAATACACTAAGATTTGTACCTAACTGCGGATTTGGAATCTTGAAACAAGTGAAATATAAAAATAGGGCTTAAATTGCAGCAGAGCATTGCTTGACCGGTCGGCTGACCGGACAGATGCACTCCTGATCGGTCTATAGACTAATCAGATGATTCCTGGGTCGGTGAGCAGACCGATCAGAAGCTGAAAGTTTGCAAATACAGAATCAAATTACGCAAAACAAAATTCAGAAACGGGAACTAAACACAAAAACTAAACATCAATTCTTCCCCTTGCCTCGAGTCCTTCTTGTTGTCACTCAAGAAACAGCCCTGTAGCTCGACAAATCTTCAAATCCTCAGCTCCCGCGATCACTTCAACTCAGAACTTGCCTTTAGCTGAATCGTCCATCCGATCTCTTCATACTTGCTGAAATGGAATGCGATGATGATTCAGGAACAACCAGATCCACTCAGAGAACCCCTCAGACTTGTATCCAGTTGATGACGATGGAGAACAAGTGTGATTCGATCGGAAGATGGCAAGAACTAGAGAAACCCTCGCCTAGCTCTTCTCAGCTACAATCTGATCAGAAACTCTCTCAAAGACTCGAATCTGATGATCGAGAACTCAAAACCAAGCTTGAATTTGATGGGCCGCGCGATCGAATGAAGAAACGGAGAAGAACGGAACGAAGAACACGAAGAACAGGCTTGCGGCGAAGACGCGACCCCGTGATTCTGAGGGATTTTTGGCTTAAGTATTTTGAAACCAACGACTGAGATTGTTTTGGCTAAACTCAACGGTTGGATCTTCTCCGATTGAACCCTAAACTTCAAGATCCCAATCTAAAGGTCAGATCTACCTCTCCTTAGCTGGGATCAATCTGATCTGCCCTGGATGGCCCAGATCTACTTGCCTTCCGAATGGACCTCACAGTTCTCCAAAGCTTGATCGCCTTGATTGAGCCCGATTTTGACCCAACCTTGACCCAATTTGACCTAGATCCGTGTTCCTTCAGACTACAAAGATCAGATTCAAATTAAATATCAAAACATCTTAAAATTGCCAAGATTTGCAATTAAACCCGAAATAGAATTAAGACATGGAACCTAGGGTAAATTCAAGATTAATCATGTAAAATATGGGTCACACATGGATTTTAAAGCCTGAAATAATCAACAAAAACACTACTTATCAACTCCTCCACACTTAAACTTTGGCATCTCGCACACGCTAACTATATACGTAACCCCCTAGGTTATTCTCAATCATATTCAGAAACAATTGAAAAGAAATTACCTAGGGTTGTTAATTCTCAAAAATCTAAGCTCAATGGACTAGCAACTTGTCCTTAAATCAACAACTTAGACAATTTCATCCTTTATAATTCCTTGAGATGAACTAAACACACAAAGCCTCTCAAGGAATGAATTAGTGGCTCTCTTCCTACATTCTACATTTTTGGTGAAGTGGAGCTCACTCAAACACAACATGGTTCATGTGCTACCATAAGCTTGCTTGTTATCTACTCTCCCCACTATTCTTGATTCAGATCCATATCTACAAAAGTTTATTAGAACACGTTAAAGGAATATGAAATGACAAGAATGAAATTAAGGTTTAGAAAATGGAGAAGTTAAGGAAGTGGAAGACTTGGGTGCTCAACAATGTTTCTAATGCACTTTGCCCTCGTTTATGGTCTTCTTGGTGAAATAAGAACTGTGGCGGGTAGGTATTAGCTGATTTGGATGAAGAATATGGCTGAATTCTGTATTCTCTGCTGTGCCAACTCCACTAATCGGTCTGGAGACCGATCAGTCTTTGACTGATTGGTCTGGCGTCCGGTCTGAGCTGCTCCCGATCCTACTATATTGCCACTGATCAGTCATTGGATCGGACTGGATGCTCTCTGATCGGTCCCTGGACCGATCAGATGCTGATCAGTAGCCAAAATCTGATTCTGAATCTGAACTGTTTCTGCCTTGGTTTTCTCCTTCAATCCCATATCGCAGATCCAACTAACTTATTGTTCTTAACTTCACATCAGAAATCTATCCACCTTTTTACATTTCATGTTTATTCTTCTCTTTCTCTTTTTTTTCTTTTCTTTTCTGTTTCTGTTTTTTTTTCTTCAGCTGCTTGACAGCAGCTCTTCCTCTTCTTCTCTTTTTGTTTTTGTTTTTTTTCTTCTTCACTCACTTCCTTGCAATGCTAGCTGATGGATGAATTTTCAACTTCTCTCTTGGTACACTACCCTCAATTCTTCAATTGATTTCTTCCTACTCTTGCAACTCCTTCTTGATACAAAACTCAAATCAACTTGGCACCCATTTTACTTCAACCTCAATTTTTTTTTTAAATGCATCCTTGATGTTTCCTCATTCCAACATTTCAAAGCTCTAGCCACCTCCCCCACACTTAAATTTTTGTCCGTCTCGGGCAAAGTAACATTAAGAAGCATCTAAAACAACCAAGTCCATGGAAGAAAATAGTTATCAGCAGAAAAACATGGAAAGGAAGGAGAATCGATCATGTATCAATAATGATTATTTCAAAAACTGATATGAAAAGGAAAACAAAGTGATTAGCCTCTATAGATATGGTCCAAATATACAATTATGGTTTTGAAAGAACCTAAGTATGTTCTAAAGCACAATCACATGTGTGTATCACAAAGATTAGGCTAAATCCTCACTAGGTAGAAATAATTCATCTAAATTCTTCAATCTAGACTCCATCACCAAGTAGTACTCAAGCAACTAAGAATTTCATCCATAAGCTCAAATCCTAAGTTTTAACAACCAAATTTAATTTGTTTTCAAGAGACTCTATCATGATATGGAGACACCTAGAGAGATACCTTTATTCTTACTCATCGAGAAAAAGTGCCAAAAGAAATAACGTGGTATCTACAATGACTATTTATTTAATCTATATTTCCTAAGCATTTATTATCAACCACTCACTTCAAAAAGAAAGATTTACTTCTAGAATCATGAAAATGATATATACAATGAAATCAAAGTGCAAGAAAAGTGAACTCCCCTTTAGTTTGGGTAGATAGCATCATTGATGTCCATTCCATCCACCTCTAGCTCCTTTAATTCTTCAAAGTACTTTTTGAGCCGGTGACCATTGACTTTCCAAACAAAATTATTGGCTTCATCCTTGATTTCACAAACACCATAAGGGAAAATGTTAGTCACAACAAATGGTCCTTCCCATCTCGACCTCAACTTACCCTTAATCAATTTGAGCCTTGACTTGTATAATAAAACCTTGTCACAAATTTGGAAGTCTTTCTTCAAGATGTGCTTGTCATGAAAAATCTTAGTCTTTTCTTTGTAGATCCTTGAGTTCTCAAATGCTTCTAGTCTAATCTTCAAGTTCTTGGAGTTGAAGTTTCCTTTCTTCTCCCACCTTGGTAGCATCAAAGTTACAAGCCTTTACCACCCAATATGCTTTGTGTTCTATTTCCACGGGAAGATGACAAACTTTTCCATACACTAAGCGGTAAGGAGACATTCCAATGGGGGTCTTGTATGCCGTTCTATAGGCCCAAAGTGCATCATCAAGTCTCTTGCTCCAGTCTCTTCTATTGGGCCCAACAGTCTTTTCCAAAATTGATTTGATCTCTCTATTAGAAATTTCGGCCTGTCCATTTGTTTGGAGATGATAAGATGTAGAAACTTGTGCACAACCTCATACTTGCCAAGTAGAGTCTTCATGTGTTTATTGCAAAAATGAGATCCTTGGTCACTTATTATGACCCTTGGAATTCCAAACCTGTAGAAAATGTGTGACCTGACAAAGCTAACAACAACACAAGAATCATCAGTCTTGGAGGGAATGACCTCCACCCATTTAGAAACATAATCTACAGCAAGCAAAATATACATATAACCAAATGATGCAGGAAAAGGTCCCATAAAATCTATTCCCCAAACATCAAAAATCTCACAGAAAAGTATAGTGTGTTGGGGCATCTCATTTCTCGTTCCTATGTTCCTAGTTCACTGACATCTATCATAATTCTTATAAAATAGATATGCATCATGAAATAGGGTGGGCCAGTACAATCCACACTCTAGCACCTTCCTAGTGGTTCTTTGGGGGTCCAAAATGCCCCCCACAAGCTGATGAATGACAAAATGTAAGGACAGAAGAAAACTCATGGTCTGGTACGCATCTCCTAATTATTTGATCATTACAAAACTTTCATAAATAAGGATTATCCCACACATAGAATTTTGCATCGCTTTTAAGTTTATCTTTTTGAGCTTTAGAAAAGTGTGTAGTAAACACATGTGCAGCTAAGAAATTAACAAGGTCGGCATACCAAGGTGTCTCACCATGTACTGCAAGAAGGTGCTCATCTCTAAAATCATCGTCAATGGTGGTAGGAGATCCATCTCCTTCAATTCTGCTCAGGTGATCTACAACTAGGTTTTCTTTGCCACTTCTGTCTCTGATCTCCAGGTCAAATTCTTGGAGCAGGAGCATCCATCTGATCAGTCTAGGTTTAGCATCAGGCTTTTTCAACAAGTACTTTAGAGCTGCATGATCAGAAAAAATAATAACATGTGAGCACAATAAGTAAGATCTAAAACGGTCTAAAGCAAAAACTATGGCAAGAAGCTCCATCTCAGTGGTGGTGTAATTTGCTTGGGCGGCATCTAGGGTCTTAGAGGCATAACATATGACATGAGGTGCTCCCTCCACCCTCTGTGCTAGAATAGCTCCCATTGCAAAGTTAGATGCATCACACATTAATTCAAATGGCAAATTCGAATCAAGTGATTTAATGATAGGGGCTGAGGTAAGAGCCTCCCTGAGTCTATGAAAAGCTTCTTTGCACTTATCATCAAAACAAAAATCAACATCTTTTTACAACAGTCTTGTCAGGGGTTGAGCAATATCGCTGAAGTCTCTAATGAATCTGCGGTAGAATCCTACATGTCCAAGAAAGGCACAAACATCCCGTACGCATACGGGGTAAGATAAAGAAGAAATAACACTTATTTTTGCAGGATCTACTGTTAGGATCGTTCCGTACGCTAGAGGGGGGTGAATAGCGTTTCTTCGATTCTTTCAACCTACGTTGTTAGTTTGCACAGCGGAAATACAAGATAATAAAACTAACAACAATGAAAACACTGCTAACAAACCGATTTACTTGGTATCCACCCCGACCGGGTGACTAATCCAAGAATCCGTCGGTGGATCACTCCCCAGATAACCTCCGGCTATCACGTGTCGCTCCTTGTGGGTGGAGAAACCTCACCACAACACCTCGGATGCTTTGTGAACACAATAGACTACTTACTAACCGGCTTTATCCAAGCAGGTTTCGTCAAGAAACTCAGCCACCACGAAGTCCTCTTTAAATAGGATTCGGGGTTGATTTCTCGCTACTAGTCGACTGCCCCCGGGACAGTCGACTGGTGTGAGCCAAATTTGACCGTTGCACCTCAACGTTCAAATTCTCAGCCAGCTTACCAGCCACCTACCAGTCGACTGCCCCCAGGGCAGTCGACTAGTCCCTAGCTGAACCCCTTCCCGAGTACATTCACACAGCACTCGATCCTCACGACTCGACTGACTCCTCCTCCGCAGCCTCGACTGTTGCCTTCGCGCCCTCTTCATCTTCAGCCCTTGTCCCTCGGATGCGCACGCAAACCTCCAATTTGCCTCCATGCCACCCTTCACGTATGCCTCAAAGTCTGCGCCCATCATCTCATCGTCCCTGCTCTCTAAGGTCCCTCGGATGCGCACGCAAACCTCCAGCTTGCCTCCATGCCATCCTTCACTGTACCAAGGTGGTCCAGTCAGGTCCATATGTGTAACGTGTACAACCTGCACACTCAACATACACATATAAGTACACGAGGGTAAACCTAACTTAAACCCTTTGCCCAAACATCAAAACCTATGGTCACTCCGGACCATCTTGGGGCCGATTGCTCCAACAATCTCCCCCTTTTTGATGTTTGACAATCCGTTTAAGTTAGGGAAACAAGATAGTAGTCAAATAGCAAAATAATGCATATGCAATGCAAAGATGGATCCTATCCCAAGGCATCCTACACCTAACTCTTCAAGTTAGGACTTTTCAACACCTAACCCTCCAAGTTAGGATTTTTCAACACCTAACCCTCCAAGTTAGGATTTTCCAACACCTAGCCCTCCAAGCTAGGACTTTTACCACCTAACCCTGCAAGTTAGGATTTTCTACCAAACTGGGCTTTTTAAAACTTCTCCCAAGCTCCCTCTTACACTGGACTTACAAAGGCTTTTTAAGAACCTCTCCATGGTTCCCCTTATGCCAAGAACGGAGCAGCCATGCTCTCCCTCAAACTTAGCTCCCCCTAAACCTAGGGTTTCTTTCTAGCAAAGGTATTGGTTTCCTACTTAAACACAATATTTCTCCCCCTTTGCCATACATCAAAAAGAACCCAATAATTAATTATTGGTTCTTTAAATTCCCAATGACCCTAAACACAGTGTACTAGACCCCCATACACTTGTTCCCTGTCATTTGGACCCCATACCAGCTGCGGATACCCAAATCAGCCTCTGATAGTCGACTGCCCAAATGGGCAGTCGACTGATACTCTGATTTCAGTCTTTTCTGGCCATTTTCAGAAATGCGCCAGAAATTCTATAAATCTCCAAAAATTCCCAAATTTCGTGGAGAACTTTGTGGTACCCATGCCTACTTGGAAAAAATACATCTACCCATGTATCTATCACCATTGTCATGTTTGACACAAAATCCAAAAATTTCAAAATGAAAATCAAGGTAACTAGGAGGCAACCTCCCCCTTAACCTATGCCTTCTCCTAATTTTCATTTCACCAAGGTCAAGTTCTACCCAACTTAACACCATAGACTCAAATTAGGTTCTACCCAACCTAACAACCAAGTTCTTCTCCCTTGGCCACCATTAAAGGATTGCTCCCAAGCAACATTTTCCCTAGTGCCAATAAGAACTCACCAACACTTTAAAAAATCTAAAAGGTTTGCAAGCACATTTGCTAGGATATACCCTATCCTAGAAAAATATGATTTCATGAAAGTGTCAAGTGTGCTTGACTTTTGGTAGAATTTCTAATTTCCTCAAAAGATTGTCATTTTGTATTAATTTGTAAATGTATCTCTAATTCTATGAGTTTGCCAAAGCTAACCATCATAATTTGACACATGAAATTGTCCTCAATTCATTTCCTTATCCATATCCTTAATATGCTGAATGTTTCCCCCTTTTATCTCTAAACCCTAGATACACAAGAGAATCTTATCAACTTCCTTGAATTTTTCATATGACCTCATTTTACATAATCACCATTAACTCATGAGGTACACCTTTACTCAACTAGTATCATCAAGGATTTTAATTTAGACATCATATTCTATCATCCAATAACCATTTTCCTATTTCAGCCTACAGACCAGTCGACTACCCCTGTGGCAGTCGACTCCCAAAACTCACAGAATGTTTCTGGGCTCTTACTAGTCGACTGCCCCTAGGGCAGTCGACTGATACCTGAATTTCAGGTTTTCCAGCCCAATTTCAGAAATCCCTAATTAATTCAACAAATCTCCAAAAATTATGAAATTTCATGGGGAGATTTGTGGGGCCAATGTCTTCTTGGGAAGAGTACGTTTCCAAACAAATGTTCTCCGGATCCCAATATTGGCACGAAACTCAACTCTCTCTAAAACGTGTCATTCAAACTCATCCCAAAAGTTCTAATTTCGCCTTCTTCTTAATGTATCCTCTTATCCTTGACCATGACTTATTTCTATCATGGAATTACATGGTATTCACACATTTAACCTCAATTTTCTCGAATATAACCTTAGTTTCACCATTCTCTCCCTAAAACTCTATTTAATGTGCCAAAACCTGGAATTAAGACTTAGCCAAGTCTTCCAACCCTTTTTGGCACATTTCATCTAATTCCTCGGGAGAAAAACTGTTGAGATCCATTTACCATAGATCCCAAAGGCTCCTAGAGCTCCTCCTTGAGCTCATAGCCTTAGCCACCTCCCTAGGTGACTCCATCCACACTAGGCCACACCGGTGTGCCACCGGTGACTCTTGGCCTACAAAATTGACCTTTTTAACCTTGGACACCTTATCCTTGGTTAGGTCACTCTTTTTATCCTTGGATGGCATCCCCTTGCCATCCTTAGACTTTTTCTCCTTACAAAGATTGTATGTTTTCCCAGCATACTTCTTTCCATTGCCCTTGGAGGTCTTAGATTGATAGCCCAAACCCGACCTATCATAGTTGGGTTTGATGCTACCCAACACCATGTCTAGACCTTTAGATCCAATCTTGAATCTTTCTAAGGACTTCTCTAAAGTATCAAGCCTTGCCCTTAAGGCTTTATTTTCCCTTTTTAGCCCTCTAACCTTGGATTCCATATGTCCACTTTGGACATTCCTAGACCTATCCATTTTCTTAGGCATTTGTCTCCCCTTCTTGGGGTCAATGTCTTGATCCTTAGGTACCCAAGTCTTAGGTCTATCATGATGCATTTCTTAGGGTTATGATCTACCTTGTTACCCTTAGTCCTATCATTGTACTTAAATCCATGATTATGCACAAATAAACAATTCTCATGAGTCATGCATGGGTGGGTAATTAACATGATTCTTGAAATGTAAAGAAGAACTTGAAATCGAATTTCTTTTTAAACTAGGGTTAGAGGGTATCTCCCTTACCCTTGTAGTCCTTCCTTGTTGTGAGCTTCTTCTCTTTCTTCTTTCTTCTTTTTCCCATTTTCTTAGATTTTCCATCTTCTTTAGCTCACCTTTTCTAGGGCATTTAGTGTGATAATGCCCTAGTTCTCCACATGTGAAGCATCGAATCTTCTTCCTTTTAGCTTGAGCTTCACCAATTCTACAACACACATTAGCTTTAAAGGAATTTACAATGGGTTTAGGGTGTACCACCTTTTTCTTACCTAGTGGGCACTTATCCTTGTAGTGCCCCTTTTTATTGCACCCAAAGCATACAATGTGGTCTTTAGTCCTTGCTTTGGTGGAGGTTGAGGCTTGGTTGACTTCCTCTTCACCCTTGGATGAAGTGGAGACTTCCTCTTGATCATGTGTAGGTGAGGGTCTCTCCTCCCCCTCAATCCTTGAGGTGGTGACCTCCTCCTCTTCTCTAGATGTGGTGGATGACCTCTCACTTTCTTCTTCACTTGAGGATGTGGACACTTCTTCCTCCTCTTGAGTTATTGAGCTCACTTCCTCGGGTTCATCTACTCCTTGAGTTTGTGTAGGGTTGTTGTGATATTCCACCAACTTGGTCCATAATTCGTGTGCATTTTTATAATTCCCTACAATACTCAAAACATTGTTAGGCAAAACATCAATTAATACATCTATTACCTTCTTGTTTGCCCTAGAGTAGTCTTGTTGCTCTTGTGTCCAATATCTAGGATGAAGCTTCTTTCCATGCTTGTCCTTTGGAACTTCGAAGGGCTCTTCTAGCATGACCATGCACTCCCACTCCATGCTAAGCCAATTCTTCATCCTCGCCCTCCAATAGTCGAAATCCTCATTGTCGTAGGGCGATGGGGTGTAGATGTTGTCCCCCAACTTATCTTCCATTGTTTCCTCTCCTCTAGCGTGTGCTCCCTCAGCGGTTAGTCCGATCAAGAGCAGTCCTTGCTCTGATACCAATTGTTAGGATCATTCCGTACGCTAGAGGGGGAGGGGGGGGGTGAATAGCGTTTCTTCGATTCTTTCAACCTACGTTATTAGTTTGCACAGCGGAAATACAAGATAATAAAACTAACAACAATGAAAACACTACTAACAAACCGATTTACTTGGTATCCACCCCGACCGGGTGACTAATCCAAGAATCTGTCAGTGGATCACTCCCCGGATAACCTCCGGCTATCACGTGTCACTCCTTGTGGGTGGAGAAACCTCACTATAACACCTCGGACGCTTTGTGAACACAATAGACTACTAACCGGCTTTATCCAAGCAGGTTTCGTCAAGAAACTCAGCCACCATGAAGTCCTCTTTAAATAGGACTCGGGGCTGATATCTCGCTACCAGTCGACTGCCCCCAGGTGCCAGCCAAATTCGACCGTTACACCTCAACGTTCAAATTCTCAGCCAGCTTACCAGCCACCTACCAGTCGACTGCCGCCAGGGCAGTCGACTAGTCCCTAGCTGAACCCCTTCTCGAGTACATTCACACAGCACTCGATCCTCACGACTCGACTGACTCCTCCTCCGCAGCCTCGACTGTTGCCTTCGCGCCCTCTTCATCTTTGGCCCTCGTCCCTCGGATGCGCACGTAAACCTCTAGTTTGCCTCCATGTCACCCTTCACGTACGCCTCAAAGTCTGCGGCCATCAGCTCATCGTCCTTGCTCTCCAAGGTCCCTCGGATGCGCACGCAAGCCTCCAGCTTGCCTCCATGCCATCCTTCACCGTACCGAGGTCATCCAGTCAGGTCCATATGTGTAACCTGTACAACCTGCACACTCAACATACACATATAAGTACACAAGGGTAAACCTAACTTAAACCCTTTGCCCAAACATTAAAACCTATGGTCACTCCGGAGCATCTTGGGGCCGATTGCTCCAACATCTACTTCTATACCTCTCCTAGAGACTATGTGTCCTAGTACAATACCATGCTCTACCATAAAGTGACATTTTTCAAAATTAAGCACAAGGTTAGTCTCAATGCACCGGTGTAAAACCCTAGACAAGTTTTCTAAACATGAATCAAAAGATGTGCCAAAAACTAAAAAGTCATCCATAAATATCTCCATACAATGCTCTAACAACTCACCAAATATACTTACCATGCATCGCTGAAATGTTCCTTGTGCATTGCAGAGTCCAAAAGCTATCCGTCTGTAGGCAAAAGTGTCAAAGGGGCAAGTGAAGGTAGTCTTCTCTTGGTCCTCTAGATCTATACAAATCTGGAAGTAGCCTGAATAACCATCCAAAAAGCAGTAATGGGACTTCCCTGCCAGTCTCTCAAGCATCTGATCAATAAAGGGTAAAGGGAAGTGATCTTTCCTTGTGACTTTATTTAGCTTTCTATAGTCAATACATACTCTCCAGGAATTCTTAACTCTGGTGGGCACTAGTTCATTGCTTCCATCTTCCACCACTGTAACTCTAGATTTCTTGGGCACCACATGTATGTGACTAACCCACTGGCTATCAGAAATGGGGTAAATGATACCTTCTTGTAGTAGTCAAGTCACCTCTTTCTTAACAACGTCTAAAATGAGTGGATTAAGTCTCCTTTGTGACTGCCTCACGGGTTTAACATTTTCTTCCAAGAATATCCTGTGCATACAGAGGGCTGGGCTGATACCTGGTATATCTGATAAAGTCCACCCAATAGCTTTCTTGCAATGCCTCAGGACTTGCAATAATTTTTCTTCCTGCTCTGCTTCCAAGTGTTGTGCAATAATAACTGGAAAATTCTGCCTCTCTCCTAGGTACACATATTTCAAGTGGTCTGGTAGTGGCTTAAGTTCGATCTGGCCCTGCTCAGTTGGTATGAGTGATCCTTGAGGCTCTGTGCAATCCCCTACACTATCATACCTGTGCTCTGAATCCTCTGAAATCTCAATAGAAGTAGGTGATCCTTGGGGCTCTGTGCAATCCCCTGCACCTAGAAAATTCTCTCCAGCTAGAATTAAATCTGAAATAAACTCTGAAATATCCTCAGTCTCAATAGCAAGTACTCCCTCAGCCTCCTCTGAAAAAATATCTTCTCTAGAAAAATCATGTGAAACTCCCTCAACCACTGAATCTGTATCAACCAGTCCATCCAGAATGTCAATGCTCATAATAGAGTGATCTTCCCTAGGGTACCTCATGGCATCGAAAATACTAAACTGAAAGCGTGCCAGCATAAACGTCAATTTTTGTCCTGACAGTCTTCAGAAAAGGCCTCCCAAGGATGAGTGGGGATCTGTGTGCAAGATAGTCTCCTTCCATGTCCAGAATGTAGAAGTCTGCAGGGAAAATCAACTCCTTTACTTTTACTAAAACATCTTCAATAATTCTTGCTGGATCGGTCTGACTTCTGTCCGCTAACTGAATTACCACTCCAGTGGGCTGCAGAGGGCCAATGCCAAGCATCTGGAAGACCGATTTGGGCATCACATTGATGGAGGCTCCCAAGTCTAGCATGGCGTCATGAAACATAGTCCTCCCTATCTCACATGATACAGTAAATACTCCAGGGTCTTCACACTTTTGAGGTATGACATGGATGAGTGCTGAAATATTTTTCCCCAAGCTGACCAACTCATTCTCCTTAAGCTTCTTTTTGTGAACACATAAATCTTTCAGGAACTTGGCATACTTAGGAATCTGTTTTATCATAGTCAACAAGGGTACATTTATCTCCACCTTACTAAACAACTTTACAAGCTCATTGTATTCCTTAGCTTTCTCCTCCTCCACTTGCCTTTTGGCTTGAGTTTTTTACTGTGGAAAGGGCAAGGGAACTCTCATTTCTTCCTCTTGAACCGAAATTGGAGGGGCTGAATTTTGAGCTGCTATCCCACTTGATGTTGCTACTGTAAGGTTAGTTTCGCCTCTGATTCTCCATTATTTTCCACCAAAATCACAGGATTACTTGAGGAAGGAGTTGAGCACGAACTAGGGGTGGAACCTACTGAATTTAGAGTCTTTTCAGGGCTAATTGGTGCTGAAAATGTAGGTGCTACTCTGTTTTCAGAAAAAGCAGCTCTTGGACCATTTTGAGTTGAAACAACCTTCCCACTCCTCAAAGTAATAGCGCTAACATTTCCCTTTGGATTGGGGGTAGCTTGAGAAGGTAATTGGCTTGATCCTTGAGATTGAATTTGATTCATCCCACTAGCTAATTGTCCAATTTGCCTTTCGATGTTTTGTATGGTGGGAACATTTCTATGTTGTTGTAAAAATTGTTGAAGCATCTCTTCTATCCTTTGTTGTTGCATATTTCCCCCACTAGAACCTCCTTAGCCCCCTTGGTTAGCATGGGGCTTTGATTGACCTTGAAATGATGAGGTAGGCTGCTGAAAAGTGTTACCTGCTGTGATTGTTGGAATTGGGATGTTGGGCGATTGTAGCTGAAATGGCTG